>PVJH01004742.1:0-121313 GCA_004026705.1 Nesogale talazaci | reverse complement strand
GGGGGGGCGCGGGAGGAGGGAAGGGGGGAAGGAGAGTAAAAAGGGAGTTCAAAAGTGATAGGATAACTGAGGGAATGGGGCACTAATCCACCCAGGGAGGGTGTATGGGTCTTGTCTCCACAGAAACCTGAGTGGGTGAGCACGAAACACCCAACCATGAAGACAATGTGGACACACAGAAGGATGCGAGAAAAGAGAGCTATAGAGCCGGACGCAACCCGAGTCAGATGGACTCCATCTCTAGTATTGGGTGTGGCAGAGAACAGGGTGGGGGAGGGACAAGCATCCCACACCCACAGGGACAAAGAAAAGAAGGGAGGAAGAAGAGAGCTGATCCAAGCTACAGGCCAGTCTTAATGAAACAGATGAGAGCGGTCAGTTTCAGTCTTTTAGTCCAAGTTAGATTTGTCCTGTGGGTATTTGCCTATCAAAGGCTAACTTGATATGTGTGTTTTGAGACCTGCAGCGCCATGGAGAGCCTGGTGGCTTCGTAATTAGCTGGGCTGCTAATTTCAAGATCTGCAGTTCGAAACCACCAGGCTGCTCTGCAAAACAAAGACATGGTGTTCTCCTTCTGCAAAGAGTCACATCCTCAGAAACTCCCGAAAGCACTTCTACCCTGTCCTGTATTGCGGTTACGAGTCAGCAGCAACTCCAGGGCAGTGGATTTGGTGTGTGCTATGGAGCTGTGAGGGGACAGAAATGTGGAGGGCCCACATCACTAGGAAGCTGGCTCATGCTGGTGGGTAAGCTTTCATTGGCCAGCTCCCAGAGCTACAGTTCGAACACCAGCCCCTCTGCAATAGCAAGGTGGGACTGTCCACTCCCGCAGAGATGTGTAGTCTTAGAAGCCACAGGGAACAATTTTACTCTGTCTTATCAGCTAGGGAGGGAGAAAGGCATACCTTTCTACTCCATGAAAGAGCTACACTCTCGAAAACTAAAGAAGCAGTTGGGCCCAGACTTACAGGGCCGCTGTGGGTTGCCAATGACTCAATGGCAGTGAGTTTATAAGCTACGGCTCCCTGGTGGTCATGCATTAGATCGCTAACTACAAAGAAATTCAGAGCTATCATCTGCCCCATGGAAGAAAGATAAGAATTTCTGCCCTCTTAAAAGGTTAATGCCTCAGAATCCTGTGGGGCTGTCTTACCTTGTCTTATAGAATCAAAATGATTAGAAATCAATTTGATAGCAGCAGATTGTTTAGGGAAGGGGCTGAGTTTTTCTTTTGTTAATTACTCATAAGTCTGAGTTTGATTTCTGTGCTAATTGACTTTCTTCCCCCCACCCCTCAAAATACTTGTTCATTATTACACCCAG
Organism: Nesogale talazaci; assembly: GCA_004026705.1. Lineage (NCBI taxonomy): Eukaryota > Metazoa > Chordata > Mammalia > Afrosoricida > Tenrecidae > Nesogale > Nesogale talazaci. Next base: position 119,990 of record PVJH01004742.1, on the reverse strand, counting down.
GTTTTCTCTTGGTTTATTTACCTACAAGTCAAATAAGAATGACACATTCTTACTATATCTAAACACTTTATTGGTTATAGAAAAACTCAAATTCACTGCCATTGAGTTTTCCTCTGTCTCATATGGACCCCAAAGGACAGGATAGAACTATGTCTATGGGTTTCTGAATCTATAACTCTTCACAGGCATAGAAAACCTCATCTTTTTCCCACAGGTGGTTTTAGACTGCTGACATTGTGGTTAGCCATTCACCACATAACCATGTCACAAGCAGGGCTAATATAATTGAAGCACGTGACTGAAAGTGTAGATGAAAGATATTGAATATACTATGGGCTGACAGAAGAATCAACACCTCAGCTGGGGGCCTAAGTGGAAGGAGGATGTTTCAGGAATGACAATGGCAACAAACATGCAAGTGTGGACTGCATACAATTGATGTATGCATTGATCATCATGAGAGTTGTGTGAGCCCCCAGTAAAATGATTGTCTAAAAATTTTAAAAAAGAATAAACACAGCTGTCTGAAGTACAGCCAGAATGTTCCTTAGAATGGAGGATGGTGAGATACTTTGGACATATTATCAAGAAGGTCCAGTCCCTGGAAGAGGACATCATGTTCATGGAGGATAAAAGAGGAAGACCTTCAATGAGATGGATAGACCCAGTGGTGGTTGCCATGAGCTCAATCACAGCAATGGTGGTGAGAATGACATAGGAGTGTGCAGCGCTTTGCACTGTTGATCATGATTGTTGGTCTGTGGTATCCTTTGTTTCAGTCTGTGGTCGTTGAGACCCTGCAGCCTATGGTGTTCATCTTTCGAGCTGTTGTACACAGGGTTGCTACGAATAGAAACTGACTTGGTGGCTCCTAACAATAAGAACAAATCCAGACCAAAAGACTTAAACATATTTATAAAAGTTAAGAAACAGGATCATATCAAAACTTAGGAATAAGATGAAATATAAAAATGACCATGCTAATACTCAGATGGTGGCCGTATTAAACTGATATAACATCAGAAACAATGTGAGCATTGACATATCCTAGGACAGCGCAATTATACTTCTTGGTATATGTATAACCCAAGGAAAATCCTATATAATTTATCCCAGGAAACATTTCTTAGCAATACTATTGGAAACAACAAAAATGCTGGAGACTATACCAAGGCTCCAGAACATGAATATGGTCTGATGCACTTTAGTTATTCAAATGGTGAAAAGTAACAGCACTGAAAATACTCACTATTTATACTCAATATCATAAACTCTCCTTACAAAGTAAGTTTTGGGGAAAGTAGGATTTCGTAACACTAAATGAGTATGATTCTATCTAAAGAAATCACAAATATAGTAAACCACACAAGATTATGAAACTATAAAGCAAAGTGAAGGAACTCAAGAATTGTTACTTTTTTAGGAAAAGGAAGTTGAGGGTGATGCAACCAGGAAGAGGCATTTGAGAAATTCCTGGCCTTGGTAATGTTCTTGCCTATGAATATTTTAAAATAAAGAGTGTTATATGTGTTTGTATATAGCTATTGTAGAAAATGAAACCATTGTGACTGTAAGAATACCTGGGCAGAAGTAGGTCTTTCCTGAGGATTTTCTTTCAAACACTTCTTAATTAGCTTCTCAACTGTCGGCCATGGGGCACAGCTATAGTCTTTAACTGGGTCTAAAACATTAAAAACATATGGTAGGTCATTTAAAAACCAAGAAAATATTTTATTCCTTCTCAACGTATAGAAGTTCAAACATTGCAAAAGGAAAAAGTGATCCCCGTGACTCTATACTTATTCCAAATTTGTTAATCTGCACTAGAGATTAAAGAAAATGAAGAGAAAGAAAAAGGGAACCTTGAGTATTATTGGACAAAAGAGACACAAATGCCTATGGAATAAATAATGGAGATGTATTCTATAACTGTATTTTAAATTTGCCTGCATAATAATTATGCCTTTATGTAAATACTGTCTATCCAACATTCAGCATGGGCAAGCATTTAATCCTTCAATACCCACAGCTAGTTTATGCACATCTGCTTCTTATAAGAATTATGTGATTATTCTGACTGGTACAGACTAGAGACCTGGACACTCTCACTGGACACTAACTGGCAAAATAACAGAGATGGGCCAGATTGTGTTTGCAATTTATCCAAGCAACAAAATATTTCCTTTCTCAAGCAAATTGAAAGTCCCCAGCCCAAGGAGAGAGCTAAAGCTATATTCTTTGTATCTGTCATATTATAGAGTTATAAATACGTATGGAAACAGTTCAATAAATTTAAAAGAATGCTTTGAAGTAGGAACTGAAATAATATTCGAGGAGTGAATGTCAACGGCTTAGAATTTCTTCAAAGCATGAGATAACTATTAAAATGAAATCTGACCTCATTAAATTCTCATTTACCAAATCTTTTTAATATTTACTACTAAAATTATTATAAATAATTCAAGATCCCATTCCTGCATATAAATTATTTCATTCTAAGAAAATGAAAACACTCCAGGCTCTTTGAGACATAATAACTCCTTATGTGAATTATAAATAATCAAATCCGGGGGTCTAAAAGCAATGTATTTTCCCAAGCATTCTTCTAATTATAACTTTAAAAAATCAGCAGTAATTTGGAACATTGAATTAAAACAGTGTAAGTTTTATTCATGTGCCTCAAGAGTTAGGAAAATTTCATATACCAAACCAAAAATTCCCAGTTGTGAAATGAATGAAATCAACTATATTTAAATAGACTGGGACTAAAGCTGTTGATGTTAGGAGATATGGTAAAACTTACCAGGTAATTTTCCTTGTATTGCCAATTCATCAAATTCATTAGGAAACTTCAACCCCTCTGTTATTCTACTTCCAGTTGTCAAAATGTCATAGAGTAGTAAACCAAATGAATAAACATCAGCTTGCTGGTTATAAATAACATTTCCTTTGGCAACTTCAGGTGCACGGAAGCCTGGAAGTAATCAAGTATGTTAATAACTACTTGACATTAGGGTCCACAGCGAGGGATATTCTTAGACATGCACACTTAAAAAAAAAAAAGAAAAAAAGGAAGCTTAGTGGCAAGAGTTAAAATCCAGGCTATGTCATGTAAATGAGTCCACTAACTCTCCCAGGATCATTTACCCTAAATAATATTTTAAAAACTATGAAGGAGAAGCATTCCATAAGAGATGGTTGCTGCCACTCTCTGTTACTGAGTTCATGCAAAGTCATAGCAACCCTGTATGGCTGAGGAGAATGGCCTCCTTGGATTTCCAATGCTGTAAACTTTCTGTGAGCAGAGCGCCAAGTCTTCTCTTCTGTGCAACCAACAGTTAGTTGCCTGGTGCTTTATACAACTGACATGGAACTCATCAGAATACTGTTTATGTTAGAAAAAAAACACCTGGCAGCATTTGCCACTCCCACCTTGTAGTCTTACATTTTACAAATTAAATGCAATTCAAAATGACTTGGCTGAGATGCTTTCTCCTGAAAGCCTTCACCCCAAAACCCCAAATGGACTGGAAAGAAGGACTAGACAAGCAGGGGCAAAAGGTAGTAGAATGTAAACTTTCAACATACAGTTTGATCATCCACCACAACCATAAGAAAACCCACCGAGGCATTCCCTGCACAGCTTTGTCTCTGTGCACCAATTGCCAGCTGTTCAAGAAACTGTGCCTTATACTTTACTAGTCTGTTAGGTAGCTGAGCTTAGGGACTGGGGCATCCATCATGCATACTCTGAGGTCCGAGCTTCCGGCCAGGAAGGGGTGATACACCTAGGTGGCCTTCACACCTGGATTGGCGCACCTGAGCCAGGTGAATTCAATTCAGCCAATGCGGTCGACTAACAGGGTCAGCCAATGGAGTCATCAACCACACCTCGCTGGGAGGAATTGAAAAGGCAGTATCGGGAGCCCACAGCATGACTTTCATGAGCAGTTTCCAGGTAGGCTGTATGGGGGGTGAGGGGCCCCAAGGGCGCCTATGTAAACCTGACACTTCTAACTTTCATTAAACCCACTTGAGTCCCAATCCAGGCTTCAGTGTGAATGCTTTCTCCCAGAGAGGGAGAGATTTAATGATACTTGTTGCCCTGCTAGTAGAAAGCAGAATATATTTTCAAGATAATCAATGCACACAGCACTTAATTGAATTTATGGGTCCTAAGGAACACTTTTCATAAAACTTCCTGAAGTTGGGAAAGACACAAGATAAGCAAATTCCCCTGCATCTCTTATTTCATATTACCATGAGGTGACTGAACTCTGGTCAGTGTATACAGAAAGACTATCATATAATATGGATATGATATTTAGTATCAATGACCTCAAATGATAGAAAAGAAAAGTGCTAACTGACATTCTGGCCATACAGTGTTGTATTATGCTGTTCAAATAGATAATTTAGCAAAGCATAGATGTCACTTCTGCTTCCAGCTAAGAAGGAGTAACTGGGACATATTTACTATTCTAATTGAAACAATTAAATACTATATTAAAATATATGGCAAGGATGCTAAAAGATTGGGGTTCAGAAATTTAGGACAGAAATCCCCGAGAGAAATCAGACAGTGAGTTGTGTGAGTACCGGGCCACAGCACAGGGAAGGGGAACACAAATTAAGCAATGGTGTCTAGAATTGTGCCCCATGTTGTGCAAAGTCAGCACTTTATCCATTTTGTTCTCACAGAAATCCTTAAGGATCTCGCTGCTCTCAAGATGATTCCGACCATACAGAAATAATGAGTCCTCTAGCCTGATTGAAGCAGGAAGTGGTAGAACGTCCAGACACAGTATGATTCCAGAGCTCATGGTCATTAAAATGCGACTGTTAGCAATAAACTAAATTATTTTTGTCTCTCAACACTCAAAATCTGCTACAATGCCTAGGACAGGCTCAGAGGCATTAATTAAAATAACACTGTGTCATTTAAAAAAAAACTTTTTTGTGAATAGGATGAACATTTACAAAGAAAATTCATTTTCTACTCAAATATCTATACAGATTTTGTTTCAGGTCATTGACTATAATCCTCATAATGTAACATCACCACTCTACATGTGTTGTCTGCTTTCATTCCTCCTCCTTTCTAACTCTTCCTGCCTTTATGAATCTTGTTCTTATGCTTCCCTTTTGATCTTAAAGATATAAATACATCCCCAGTGTTATTACCACTCGATCCTTGGGTGAGTTCAGTGTAAGACCTGAAAAGGACAAGGGATTTAGTCTAGTGGGTTTCACCAGTGTCTCCCTGACCAGTAAGCCCAATACTTTTTCCAGTTGCTATTTGTAACGGTTTTGAGCTTTGTTACATATTTTTCTCCCACTTTATGCGGCCTCCTTTTAATAAAATCCCTTTCAGAGCAGTTGGTAAGGGTAGCCAGGCACCATCTAATAATGCTTCTGGCCTAAGGATTATAAAGGCTCATATTTACTTGGTCTATTAGTAAACTGGACTAATTGCTCCCATCCAGCTTTCACTTTCTTCATTCTTCTTTGTTCTGGACAGGGTGTGACCCATAGTTATTGTTTAGATGGCTACTCACAAGTTTTTAAGACTGCCCATTTGCCACCATGTGTTCTATTCTATTCTGTATTCTATCACCAGACTTTGGTTTCCTCTGAGACTAGGGTCCTGAGCTTCCAGTCCTAATGACTCATTTCCTCAAAGTATTTGGGTATGCATAAGAAGGCTTCACAAATATATCTGTCAAATCTGTATATCTGTGTTTATAGTCCCATTTTCCTTCCCACATCTGTTCAGCTTGCATATCTATCTATGCGTCCATTAGTAGATGACTCTTACTTCAGGAATATGTATAAGCTAGTAGATAATTGCTACTTCAGGACTAGGTGTACACCATTTAGTTCTGTTTGCTTGAACTCATCTCCTCAGCTAAATCATCTTTGCCTTCATCATGTTTTCTGGTCTCCCACTTATTAAATATTGCTTTCCCCTTCAGCCTGACAACCATTTAGCCCACTGCTACATTTTACTTCTCTCCTCCTCCCTTGCCCCCTCCCTCAGTCACCTTTAAGATGTATTGGCTCTCATATGTGTGTTTTTCCTTTGGTTTTCCTTATTATCAGTGGTCTCAGACAATATTTATCATTTTTGTAGATGACTACTTCCACTCAATATAATGTTCTCCAGATCCATCCAGGTCTAGAGGTGCTTCATGGTTTTATCAATGCTGGTAATCGACATGTTGTATTCTATTGTGTATATGTACTAAAGTTCTTATCCATTCTTCTACCAAGAAAGGACTTTGCTTTTTGTATGCAAAGTCTTATAAGAGTGATTTCATACAATATGTGTTCTATTATTTTATTTTTATTCAGCATAATGTCCTCCAAATACAGACAGGCTTGTAAGTGCTTCGCAAGCTCATCTATATTCCTTAACGCTAGGTAGTATTTCAGCCACGGACATTGCGTTTAAAAGTTTTTTAAGTACAAATCTAAACTGTATCCTCATTTAATTCAATCTTGTAGTTTTAGCTTGCATAACAAATGCATGACTAAATGCTAACTATCTTGTGGGCAAATCTCCCAGAAGAGGCATATTTTCCCTAGCAGTACACTACGAAATGGAGCTGCCCACCGTGTACTCCTGTGTTCTCGTTGGTCAGTGTTGTCTGGTCCATTTGAACTCAGAGCAACCCAACAGGAGGAGATGCAGCACTGCCCAGTCGTGGGCACACTGTGCTCCACACCCAAAGGAAAGGATGCTGTCCACATGATGCAAATATGAAGAACTTTTGCTAGCAAAAAATCATATTTAATTGGATTCAATAAGATAAAGACTAAAGTACCTGATATCATCAGAAAAGTCCTAATAGACAACTTACAAGCTTGAAAACGTAATGAATTCAGAATTGGAAAACAATAAACCAAGAAGGAAATATCACTACCATCCCCACCACCACCATCGCCACCCCCCTCGCCCCACCCCTAGCCGTCTATCTTACTCAATGACAAAGCATGATCCACATCTTGGGTTGTCTGAATCAAACAAGTTGTTACTTTAGTAGCTAGAGTCTGCTTTCCACCCATCAGCTTTCTAGTACTAGTAAAATTCCCTCACTGTCCATACCTGTTCCCCTCAAGCCTCCGCCTTAAGTTTTAATACAGTGGTTCTCAACTTTCCTAATGCCATGACCCTTTAATACAGTTCCTCATGTGATGGTGATACCCCCCCCCACACACAAATTTATTTTTGTTGCTACTTTATAACTGTCATTTTGCTATTGCTATGAATCAGGTAACCCCTGTGAAAGGGTCCTTCCATCCCCAAAGGGGTTGCAACCCACAGGTTGAGAAGTGCTGCTCTAATACATAATCCCAGAATCACCTTCTTGAGAATGGAAACCCTGAAGTTTCATATCACTCACTTAACCACTTGCTCCATTGTGTAACCAACAGTGTCAAGCGCATAGAAAGATCTCCTACCGAAATTGACAGTGCTTGTAAGTATTTCTTAACAGGCCTTTCTTCCGGGAGAATGTTTGCTTCTGGAGGGCAAGATTTACTTTTATTCATGCGTATTACCTAAAGTCACCACCAGAACGCTTGTGAACATACTTGGTGCACCTGCCAAAGGTGGAGCCCTGCTCCATGTTATTTACACAGATGACTTCACATTGCCTTTGCAAGGGTCAGGATATGTACACATCAGTTTTCTCCCCGCATTAACAGAAATGAAAAGGGAGACCTAGAAAGTGAATCTGATGAATACTGCCCTATAATGAATTAGATGAATCAGTCTGACACATGGTGAATGTATTGTTGCTAAATGCAGGAGTAAATGGATAGAACGTGAATATAATTTCCCCTGGGAAAATTATCATACATTCACAATTTTAATGTAATGGGAAAAAGTGTTTTCTTGTCTAAGAACTATTTAAGAATATAATTTTTCAGATGTCTTCACTTTAACAAATGTAATGAGAAAAGCTGCAAAGATCAAGAAAATAAGAAATATACTACGTAGGTCTGATTGTATATCACATAGTGAACAAAAACATATATTTCTCCCTCTTTTTAATTAAAATATGAGTAGAGCAGGTTTCTCAATCTATGTCAGATGATAGTACAAACTCCCAGAATAGTCTTTTATTTACCCAAGGACTGTTGTATTGATATGGATGTTGACGGAGTTGAAACCATCAGTCAACACCCATTTCAGTAAATAGTGCAACTGTCACAGGACTCAGAATTAACTGTCACTCCAATCAGGATATAATATATCTATTTGACAGAGTTGAAGTTTCAAAGCTATTTAAAGTTGAAGCTGTTCACCACAGGTTTGTCATTCAAAATACAGGCAGACACCACCCCACGATCCTTGCAAATGACGAAATTGCTCCTGCCTTTGTGCCTCTGGCAGTCTAGGAGCTCTGCTATGGGGCTTATTGAGTTTGCATCTTGTTCCATCCTGTGCACGGTTTTGACTTCTCTAAACTTTAGAAAATATAGCTTCTAGGGCTCTCCTCTAGATAGAAGAGAAGGGTACCTCTCACACAGCACAGTAATTGTGAACAGCGCTTTACTTTACTTGGCCTTGCATGTTTTGACTAAGAGTGCCCCTGGGATGCTAAATAATATTAAAATGATTATCATTTTGAAGGTGCCTGCGTGTGCCAAATTCAATGCCAGGGACAATAAAATACAATACTTATCCACAAGGCAGGGCTGGAAGTTAGTTATTGTTTTCTTATCTGTAAAATGAGGAAATTTAGAGATATTACATAGCTTGCCTAAAGTCTGTCAGTGGTGGAGATGAGAACTCAATCTAAATGAACGCTAAATTCACAGTAATTTAGACTTAACCCTATGATCCAACTAATAGAGGACTACCAGAAAACTCCTAACAGCAACTTGAAGATTTGAACTTAAAATATAAATATTACAAGTGATTAAAAATACCATGATGAAACAAAATGAAAGAGCTTTGATCACCAGTGTAAACTACAATTTTTTTAAAGAATCATATAAATATTCTTTACATATAACATATATGTTAGTGATATTAACTATATTCACCAGGTTGTACAACAATCAACACTACCTGTCTCCAAACTTCCCTGTCATTCTTAACAGAACTTCGGTGTTCATTAAATAATGAGAAACCTCTTTCCTCCTTCCTTCTGCCCAGAACTATTAATTAACTAGTCTCTACCTAACAGGATGGCTCCCCATTTCCTGATCTCAAAGATACAGCAATTAAAGTCATCTAGTATTCATCTAATATATGTTGTCTTGGAAGAAGTGTGACCAGAGTGCTTCTTAGGGGAAAGATGGTAAGACTTCATCTTACATACTATGCATATGTTATCAGGAGAGACCAGTCCTTGGAGACCAGAAGAAAGTCCGTCAAGTAGAAAAGCAAGGAAAATGAGGAAGGCCCTCAAGGATCGACACAGTAGCTGCAACAATGGGATCAAGCATAGGAACAATTAAAGTGATGGGGTCTCTCTGGGCAGGGTATCTGTTGTGCATAGTGTTGCTATGGGTCCCTGGGGACTTCAGAGCACCTAACAACATATGGATTGGGCTGCATACTGCAAAGGCTGCAGTTAGAAACCACTGGCTGCTCCGAAGGATACCACAAAGGAGAAAGAGGAGGTTTTCTACCTTCTTTAAGATTTGTTGTCTTCGAACAGCACAGGGGCAGTTCTTCCCTGTCCTATGGCAATGATCTGCGTCAGACTTGATTTGATGGCAGTGAGTAGCTGTAGGGCTTGGAGGAGTGGTATATCCAGTGTGATAATACACAGTTAAAGAAACACATAGACTTGAAAGTCCAGAAATAAAACCATGTATCTAGGATCAAATGTTTTTCAAAAAGGGTACTAAGTGTATTCAATGGAAAAAAAGATGAGATAGTAGTAATAAATCATGTGGGAACAAAGGGATTTTCACAAGTAAAAAAAGTGGAGCTTGACTCATATCATAGACCATATATGAAAACTAACTCAACCCAACTAGAACCTAAAAACAAGAACTGGAACCATAAAACCCTTAGAAGAAAACAAAGGTAATATTTAGATACCCAGTTTTCAACAATAACTTCCTAAGTATGACATCAAGAGCATGAAAAACAGAACACTAAAATACATAAGTGATACTACACCGAAATTAAAACTTCAGGTCAATGAACTTTATTTAAATAGTAAATATATGCCCACAGACTGAGAGAAAATATTTAGGAAGCATAACTCTGATAGGGCTTTCATAACCAGATTATATTAAGATATTCTACCACTTAATAACCCAAAACAACCCAATTAAAAAATGGGAAAGAGGGTAGCGGGTGAACATTGGGCCTCCACTCAAGTACTTCCTCAATGCAAGAACACTTTGTTCTATTAAATTGACATTCCATGACGCTCACCTTACTGACACAATTATTGAAGACAAATGTGTGCATGAGAAAATATGGTGAAGAAAATAGATGGTGCCTGGCTATCAAGAGATATAGCATCTAGAGTCCTAAAGACTTGAAAATAAATAAGCAGCCATCTAATTCAGAAACAACAATGCACACAGAGAAGAAGCATATCAGTCTTTGTGACCATCAGGTGTTGAAAGTATTAGGCATTAAGGAACTAAACATTTTACTAGTGTAAATGGGGGGGAGTAGAGATTGGGGGTCCAAAGCCCATCTGTAGGTAACAGTCTTCTACTTATAGAGTAGAGTAGAGTAGAGTCTTCTACTTCTACTTATAGAGGGGTTGCAGGGAGGAGATAAACTAGGTAGGGTGTAGTGTAGTAATGATGAAACATACAACTTTCCTCTAGTTCTTCAATGCTTCTTCCGTCACACTGTCATGATCCCAACTCTACCTTATAAATCTGGCTTGACCAGAGGATATACACTGGCACAGATAGTAGCCTGGAAACATAGGGAATCCAGGAGAGATGATCCTTTCAGGACCAGTGAAGAGAGTGGCAATATGGAGAGGGTGGAGGCAGGATGGTACAGAAAGGGGGAACTGATGATAAAGATCTACATATAACTTCCTGGGGTTCGGACAATGGGGAAGTGGGTGAAGGGAGACATCAGACTGTGTAAGATATGACAAAGTAATAATAATTTATAAATTATCAAGGGTTCATGGGGGGTGTTTTGGGGAGGGAGGAAAAAAATGAGGAGCTGATGCCTAGGGTTTAGAGAGAAAGCAAATATTATGAGAAGGGTGAGGGTGGTGGATATACAGATGTGCTTGACACACAATGGACTTATGTGTAGAGTGTGACAAGAATTGTATGAGCAACCAATAAAAGGATTTTAAAAAAAAGTAAGTGGTAATACCAGGAGGGTAGAGGGAAGGAAGGGTAGAAAGGGGGAACTAATTACAAAGATCTACGTGTAACCTCCTACCTGTAGTATAGATAACAGAAAAGTGGGTAAGGGGAGACAGTGGACATTGTAAGATATGACAAAGTAATAATAAATTTATAAATTATTAAGGGTTTGGGAAGGAGGTAGGAAATGAGGAGTTAATACCAAGGGCTTAAATAGAAGGCAAATGTTTTAAGAATGATAAAGGAACAAATGTACAAAGGTACTTGACACATGGATATATGTATGGATTGTGATGAGTTGTATAAGCCCCAATAAAATGATTAAAAAACAAGAAAGGAACTTGAGTATAACCCCCTAAAATATTTTATGTACAGTCAACAAGCACATAAAAAGATGCTGATATAATCGCTGATGACAAATGTGTGCATAAGCAAATGTGGTGAAGAAAACTGATGGAGCCCGGCTATCAAAAGATATAATATCTGGGGTCTTAAAGGGTTGAAAGTAAACAAGTGTCAATCCAGCTCAGAAACAACAAAGCCCAAATGGAAGAAGCGCACCAACCTGTGTGACCACAGAGTGCTGAAGGGATCCGGTATCAGGCATCAAAGATACAAAAATTATATCATTATAAATGAGGGGGAGTACAGATTGGGGACCCAAAGCCCATCGATAGGTGAAGCGACATCTCCTTACAGAGGGGTCACAGGGAGATGAGTCAGTCAAGGTACAGTGTAGTAACAATGAAACATGCAACTTTCCTCTAGTTCCCAAATGCTTCCTCCCACCCACTATCATGACCCCAATTCAACCCTACAAATCCAGCTAGACCAGAAGATATACACTAGATTCAGAGATGGGGAATTCAGGAAAGATGATCCTTTCAGGACAAGTGGTGGGAATGGTGATATCAGAAGGGTGGGGAGGGGTAGTAGGAACGGGGAACCAATTGCAGGGATCTACATATAACCTCCTCTCTGGGGTATGGACAACAGGGAAGTGAGTGAAGGGACACATTTGACATTGTACACTAAGAAAAAGTTAAAACTATTTGTAAATTATTAAGGGTTAATGCAGAAGGTGTACTAGGGAGGGAGGAGAAATATGGGGAGCTGGTACTGGGAACCTGGGTGGAAGGAGGATATTTCGTTAGTGATGATGGCAACAAGTGTACAAATGTGGTATGCAGACAATTGACATACATACTTATTGTGATGAGAGTTGTATGAACCCCCAATAAAATTATTTCTTAAAAAAAGGTGGGGGGAAGTGGAGTTTATACCAAGGGCTCTAGTAGAAAATATTTGGAAATGAAGATAGCAACAAGTATAGAAATATGACAAATGATGTATGGAATGCTATCAGAGTTGTAAGAGCCCCCGATAAAATCACTTAAAAAAAGATATTTAAGCTTCATTAATCATTAGTAAAATGCAAACAAAATCACAGGGAGATTATTATTCTTTCCCAAATTTGATTGCTATGATTAAAATTTTAAAAATTTAAAGAATTTGTAACCTTTTACCTATGTGGTAGAATTTCAAAAATGGTATAGTAACAAAATTAAATATATGCATATCATGATGTGCTTTGATTATCCTCGATTCACATCTGAGGTCACTGGCTGTCCATGTTGAAAAACAAACCTTTCACTTACCTGGTGTGCCCTCTGATGTTTTTATTCCCATTCTGCAGCAGTACTGAGCAATCCCATAATCAGCAATCTTTGCAATGATGGCAGCATTAGGATAGAGAGTAAAAAGCAGCACATTGTGGGGTTTCAAGTCTCGATATATAATCATAGCTGAGTGGAGATATCTGCCAGAAAAGGCATAATGAATATTATTTAAAATGTGATTATATTATTATATATATGTCATGATTTCCTTGAAGATGTATGCATTATTATCAAAAATACAAAAAATCATGCACAAAATTTAATTCTCAGAGTTCAGAGATACTGCAGAAGGAAATTAAAACATACACATCTAATATTAAAAATAAGGCTCAATGACTTAATATAGAGTGAATGATTTAAATTTTTAGGAGGGGTGGCATCATTGCCCTCTGGTGGTGATGGGAGCTACCCAGCGCTGCTCCTGAGAGCCGCCCCTGGATTTGAACTGCCAAGTCCATAGGCCGTAGTCCTGCACTCCACCATTTACGCCACTGGGGCTCAGGCCCAGAATGATTTAAATTTTAAGAGACAACTACCTAAGGTAAATATCTCATTCTTGGTGATAGTTCTTTGATAAATATTTTTAATTTTAGAAAACACTTTATTGGTAAAAAATCTAGTGAAATATAATGAAATGTGCATAGATCTAGAGTTAGAAAACTAAAAAGGTTGTTGAACTATGGGGAATGTTACCAAAATTTATGTACTGTAATGATTTCCTTGAAACAGCATGTGCTAATAAGATACTAATTAAGGATAAAAAATTACCATTCAATTCATATTCCCCTTCCGCATATATTACTTGATATATGAGTTAAGCCAAGGAAAGGAAAATGTGACTTGTGGCCTGCTGTGAGAAGTTTTAGAATGCTTGTTGAAATCAAGAATTCATAAAACTGAATAAGGATGATTTTGATATTTCTAACAATCGTTATGCACAAGAGTAGTCACAGATTTTGTGACGTAGATCAATTGCAGAAGCTACAAGGAGAATCTTTCTTGAGAAATTTAGAGTTTCTTTTTAAGTTTCTCAGCAATATATTGTTATTTGTTAACAATAAATGAATGCCAAGTTTTCAGATGAAAAAGGTTTTATGTCAAAGTCAAATCAGTTCTTAAAATAAGATGATGGGTTTTTGTATGTTTTTAAAAACTTACTGTGAATAAAACTCACTGGATAAAATTCACTGTGCAAATAACAAAGGAAAATAATCACCTGTATTTGCCTCGGTATTAGAAAAACTGAAACAATTTGAGTATGTAAATCTATCTTTTCAATTATAAATTTTATTAAATTTATATAAAATCAAGTAATTATGATGAAAAAGACATTCAGATAAGTTGAGATGCACTGTAAGTGTAAAATATAAAACACATTGGGGCTGAGTCCTGGTGGCATAGTGGTTGAGTGTGGGATTGCGGCCCAATGGCTTGGCAATTCAAATCCAGCAGCAGCTATCCAGGAGCAAGGCTGGACCTCCCACTCTCACCGGAGGGCAGTGATGCCCCCCCCCAAAAAATATATAAAATACATTTCAGATTTCAAAGATCATGGACTCTACATATTAACTATATTGATAATATCTTTATATACTATTTTGGATATAGTGAGTTAAATAAAATATTAAAATACAAGAAATCAAAAAAGAAAGAAACATCAGAATATCTTAAACTTATTTTTTGACTAAAAATTAGTTTTAGTTATAGGACTGAGTTCATTCCCAGACCTGAAAGATGACGAAGGGTCATGGAGAGTCTCAAGAGTTTGACCAGTCTCGATATGGACAGTGGATGTTGTCACTTTTAATGATTTGGAGATTCATTTCAGATTTCCTTCCACTCTATCAGGACCTTCTCACAGTGTTCCCATGTTCTACTCACACAACTGCCTCTTGCTCCATGGACAAATTCTGAATGCTCACAATGAAGTGTTCTGGAATTCCAATTCTTCTCAAGGTTATCTAGAGTGTATTATAGTCCACACAGCCAAATGCTTTTGATAGTCAATGAAACACAAGTAAACATGCTTCTGGTATTCTGTGCTTTGAGCCAACAGTCATCTGACAGCAGCAATAATATCCTTTGTTCCACATTCTCTTTTAGCATCACAGCAACACACAAGCCAGCACAGTATGACACACTGACAAACCGGTGGTGGGTTGATGGAATATTCAAATGAAATAGAATCCTTGGCAAATTAAATCTATTCTTTGTTTATCGTGAATGACTCTTGGGTGCAGTGGTGAGAATTTCTTTCCATTGAGTTGTATTAAATACTGAAGGCTGACTTCTGAAATCTTACCAGTGAGTTCTTCAAGTCTTCTTGATTTTGAGCAAACAAGATTTTGTCATCTGCCTATTACGAGCTATGATTGAGTTTTCCTCCAAACTTGCTGTGTTCTTCTTCATATGGTTCAGCTTCCCAATTATTTGCAAAAAATTGATAAGTATGCTGAAAACATATAACCAGGATGTACATCTTTCCTGATGTTATATCATATTACTTTCCCTTGTTCCATTTCTATGATTATCTCCTTTACTATATAAGGTTCTACCTATGCAAAATAAAGTATTCTGGAATTCACATTCCTTGCGAGGAAGTCCCAAGTTTATTATGATCCACACAGTTGAATGACTTTGAATAGCCAATAAGACAAAAGTAAACATATTTCTGGTATTTTCTGTTTTCATCCAAGATTATTTTGATATCGGCATGGCCTCTTCTGAATCTGGCTTGAATTTCTGGCAAATATCAAGGAATGTGCTCCTCCTACAACTAATTTTGAATTATCTCTAGCAAAATTTTTCTTGTATTTCAAACATTTTAATATCAATCTTGTTGTACTCATTCTGGTAATGTGGCTGGACCTATCAGTGCATCAGCCAAAATATGACATTATTTGATAATTTCTGCATCTGTATGCCTTTTGATCATACTCTACATCTCGATATGCTTGAACATTGAGCAATTATTTTTGGTGCAACAACTGTGTTTTCCTTTTATTTTTCGTTTGATGCTTCTTGCATCACTAAATATTTTGTCCTTATATTCCTTCAATATCACAACTTAAAAACTTAAACATGTTTCTCAGTTATTTCAGATTGAGATTTACTAAGTATTTTCTTTCCTTTTTGTTTTCTAACACCAAGTTTTTACACATTTCATGATAATGCTTTATTTTGCTGTCTTGAGCAGCTAATCAAATGTTCTGTTCAGCTCTTTTACTTCATCATTTCTTCCATATACAGTAGCTATGTTTAAGAACAAGTTTCATAAGCTCTTCTAATATTCACCGTGGTTTTTTCTTTCTTTTCTTTTTTAAATGACCTTTTACTTTCTTCATATATTATGTTCTTGACATCATACAACATATTAAGCCTTTGGTCAATAGTGTTTAAGACTTCACAGCTATTATTGAGTTAGTCTAAATTCAAGTGGGACATATTTAAGATTACATTTTGGCTTTCGTGGATTTATTTTAATTATCTTCAGTTTCAATGTAGACCTTCCTATGACTTATTTACGATTGGTTCCACATTTGGCTCACTGCCTTAATTTGACTTAGGATGTTTCACCTCTACATTGTCCCTAACCAAAGATGTCATCAATTTCATTCCTATATAGTCCATCTGGTGAGTTACTCATATGTAGTCATTGTTTATGTTGTTGAAAAATTGTGTTATCAATGAAGAAATTATTTGGTCTTCCAAAATTATATCATGTAAGTTCTCATTTCATTTGTATCACCGAGGTCATATTTTCAATCATTGATCTTTCCTATACATACCTCTGTTTTCACAACTAATCATCAGTAATTATCAATGTAGTTTTGATAGATAATCCACATATCATATATCATTTCATCATATTAAAACGACTTGTACAATGCTCACCAAAATTATAGTATTTTTATCTTTCTGTAGTTGTTGTTATTAGGTTCCCATTTTTCCAACTTCCACTGCCATATTTCTAAGAAATAATTAATCTAGTTGTTGTAGCTAAAGTATTATTTATACCAGGTTTTAGGTATACAAAAATATTCAAAAACATAAAACAACAACAATAACAAAATAAAAGAGAAGATCCCCATTGGAAAGAAAACTGAAAATGTTAAAAGCTAGAACCAATTTAGAATGGGTCAAAGGGGTAATTGAATGATAAGGTGTGAAGTTTTAACCTAACTACATCTAAAGCAATTCACTTAATAGTGAATTTTTGTCTGATAACAAGTTTATTCACTTCGCTGGTCTATGGTCAGAGGGGATTCACTGGAAGCTTGAGGAGACCCTGCAGATGGATTCCCACTGTCATCCACAGCCTTCTGAAAACTGGATTTTCAGAATTTGAACTCCAATACTGTTCCCACCCTCATTCTTAGATTTTATTAGTTACAATAATTAGATCACATGGACTGGTGTGCTTCTTCTGGGTGGAGTTAGCTGACACCTCATTTAGATGGCTGCTTGCTTTAGACAAGCCTTTAAGACCACAGATAGTATTCTTTCAGTCAGGCACCATCTGATTTCTTCACCACACTCTGCTATAGCACCCATACGTTCAGCAATCTTTTCCAGATGGGAAATCTTGAGTAGAGCCCCGCCATAAGAATTATTTGCTATGTGATTAGTTTGGACTACAATTAAATGCAAGCTTAAAATCCATTTATATATCTATGATTTACATATGCCCCTAGTTTGCTTAAGACATCATTATCATTTTATTGATGAATATTACTAATCATGTCACTGGGACATATGGTCTCTAACATATCTTGAGTTCCTTTTGGTGCATGGGTGTGGTATGGGTCCTGTTTCATTCTGCTACAGATAGAGATACAGTTTTGCCAGTATCTTGTGTTGTGAAGGCTGTGGCATTCCCGTTTAATGTTTTTCGGTCCTTTGTTAAAAAGCAGTTGTGTAGGCTGAGCCCCAGTGGCTTAGTGGTTAAGTGTGGGACTGCGGCCTACTGGCTTGGAGGTTCAAATCCAGTGGCAGCTCTCTAGAAGCAAGGCTGGGCCTCCCACTCCCACCAAAGGGTGGTGATGAGAAAAAAAATCAGTTGTGTCTAGGTGTCTGCATCTATTTCTGCATTTTATATTCTATTCCATTGGTCTATGTATCTTTAATTGGACCAACTCAATGCTGCTTGGATTTCTTTGACTGGGTCAAAGCTTTTAGGTCAGGGAATTTGAGGCTTCCAAATGTGTTCCTCTTTAAGGAGATCTTTATTTATCCTGGTTCTCATTCCTCTCCATTTGATGTTGGTAACTCATTTTTACCGTCTTTTTAAGGAAAGTCATTGGGTTTGGGATAGAACTTATATTGTGTACTGTGTTCATAGATTCCTTTAAGTAGCATTTTCACAATGGAATAAAGAAGGTCATTAACCAAGAAAAGCCCAAGAAAAACAGAGAGCTTCAGTTTGTTCTACTGCAGTGGTTTGTGTGTTACTGTGATGGTAAAAGTTATATCCCTGGTGTTTCAAGGGCCAGCAGGGCCACTCAAGTTAATAGCCTTCAGGGGAACTGTCACACTAGGAACAGAAAAAAACATCTGTCCAATTTTGATGTATTAGCTGTTGAAAACCTGTGGGCATAGCCTCCAAACATTGTCAGATATTGACAGCCTAATAAGTGTGACCATGGAAGAGCTGCTTCTCAAAGTGAATTTAACCTTAATGATATGAATGGAGTAAAGCCTGTGGGAACAAAACCTTTGGGACCATCACGTACTGATAGTGCACAACTCAAAATAAGAAGAAATAGCTGCAAGCATACCTACTAATGATCAGAACTCCAAATGTATGAAGTATGAATCTAGGAAAATTGGAAGCTGTTAAATTGAAATGGAACACATAAAGACCAAAAGCCTAGGTGTTAGTGAGTGAAATCGGCTGGAATCAGCCATTATGAATTAGAAAATAATATAATTTATTTTGCTGGGAATAACATAAAGAGTAATTATATTGCATTCATCATCAAAAAGAACATTTCAAGATTTATTTTGAAGTACTTTGTAGTCTGTGACAGAGTTATATTTATCCATATACAAGGAAATCCCATCAATACAAATATTATTCAAATTTATGCACCAACTACTAGATCTTGTGATGAAAATTTTAAAAAATTCTACCAACTTTTTCAGTCTAAAATTGATCAAGTATGCAACCAAGGTGCATTAGTAATTGGTAATTAATAGAGTGTAAAAGATGGAAAGTATGGTCTTGGTGATAGCAACAAAGCTGGGGAAAGTATGATAAAATTTTGTAAGATGAATGACTTGTCCATTGTAAAGACCTTTCAACCACACAATGGTAACTATATAGACAGATTTCTGCAGGTAGAATATTCAGAAATCAAATTGACCACATCTGTGGAGACAGTATCAGCAATTAAATCCAGGTTAGGGGTTAACTGTAGGACGCACCACCAATTGCTCATATGTATTTAGGTTAAAGCTGAAGAAAATTCAACAAGGTTCCCAGAACCGAAATATGACCCTGAGTTACCCCACTTAAATTTTGAGGCCATATCAGGAACACATTTGATGAATTGAACACTAATAACAGAAAACCTGATGAGCTGTGGGAGGACATCAAATACATAATATGCAAAGTATGCAAAATATCATTAACAGAAAAGAAAGAAAAATATATCAATGTAGATGTCAGGAGAGACTTTGAAACTTGTTAAGACAAATGGAAGAAATGATAGCATCAAAGAACAACAGAAAATTTTTAAGGGCAGCTCAAGAAACTAAGAGAAATATTATAATAAAATATGCAAAGACTTAGAAATCAAAGAAACGGAGAACATGCTCAGGATATCTTAAACTAACAGAAATCAAGAAAAATAAGTCAAGCCCTGAGTTACAATAATAAAAGAGTCTATGGGCAAAATATTTATTGATACAGGAACCATCAAAAGAAGATGGAAAGAACAGAGGCCATGCACAAAAAGAAAAAATCCTTGTAGACATTCCACCATTTCAAGAGGTGGTATATCAGTGGGAACCAATAGTACTGAAAAAAGTCCAAACTGCACCGAAAGCATTAGCTGAAAACAAACCTAATGTAAACAAAAGAATTTATGGAATGTTCTTTGAAATGTTTCAACAAGCTCAGGCAGCACTACAGGCGGTTACTCATCCATGCAAGGAAAATTGGAAGACTGGTTGATGACTACCTCACTAGGTGAGATCCATATCTGGGCACATTCCAAAGAAAGATGGCCCAACAGAATGCTCAAATTATCGAACAGTATCATTGATATCCTATTCAAGTAAAAAGTTTCTGAAGATTATCCAACAACAGTTGAAGTAGTCCATGGATCGGGAGTTCCCAGGGGTTCAGAACAGATTCAGAAGAGGAGGCGGAACAAGACATATCATTTTTGATTCCAGATGTATCTTGGCCAAAAGCAGTGAATATCAGAAAGATGCTTATTTGTGTTTTATTGACTATGCCAATACATTCAACAGTTTGGATAAAAGCAAACGATGATCAAAACTATGTAGTTTCAAGAAAATTTGGAATTCCAGAACACTTCACTGTGCTCATGTGGAACAGGTATATAGATCATGAGGCAGCTGTGTAACCAACACAAGCAAATACTATTAAAAATCAAACAAAAGCAGTGTCATGGAATCATGCCACCTTACAGGGACTTTCTGGGCAGAACTGGCCCTCTGAGTTTTAGAGACAATCACTCTTTAGGGTAGTAGAAAGTCATACCTTTCTCCCATGGGAGCAAGTAGTGATTTTGAACTACTGATTTTGTGGCTAGCAACCCAAAACATAATCACTACACCACAAGGGATCCTTTTAAGGTAATATTACATTATTTCAAATCAGGATAGGTGAGTGGCAGGGTTGTAACCTATTATTATACTTATTCGATCTGTGTGCTGGGCAAATAATCAGAGAAACTGGATTGTACGAAAGAAAAAGGAAGTGGCGAAAGGCTTGTTAACAACCGGAAACAGGAAAGTAACATAACCTGGCTTGCTGAAATTAAAGAGAACTTGAAGCACTTGCTGATCAAGATTCCAGCCATCAATATGGATTAAAACTTAATGTAAGAAAAACTGAAATCCTCATAACTGGATTAATAGGTAGCATCATGGTATATGGATGTTGTCAAGGATTTTCTCTTGCTGAGAACCATTATTAATGCTCATGGAAACAGAAGTCACAAGCTCAACTGATACATTACATTGGATAATTCTATTGTGCAAGTCTTTAAATTTTTGAAAAACAATGAGTTTATTTTGAGGGTTACGGTACACCTAACCCAAGCCATGGTAGTTTCCTTTGCCTCCTGTGCATGTAAAAGTTGGACATTGAATAAGGAAGACTGAAGAAGAATCAATGCATTTCAATTATGATGGTAGCAAAGAATATTGAAAGTACATGGACTTCCAAAAGAAACAAGAAAATGTCTTGGAAAAAGTACAGCCCAGAATGCTTCCTAGAGGAATAGAATGGTGAGACTTCGTCTCTTCTACCATGGACATATTAACAGGAATGATAGTCCCCTGGAAAAGGACATCATGCTTGGTGAATAAAGAGGAAGATAAAAAGAGGAAGACCCTTGACAAAATGGATTGACATGGTGGCTCCGACAATGGGCTCAAACATAAGAATGATTGTGATCAAAGCTGAGAACTAGGCACTATTTAGCTTTGTTGTCACTATGAGTCAGAATCAACTGGATAGCAATTAACAAGAACATCAATTTATGTAGGGCTATTTTGATTTCTGAATCTAGTGTTCTATACTTTTCCTGGTACAAATATTCTCATACTTATTCATCAGTATTTCATGTTCTGTGTGGCTACAGTAAATAGTATTTTCTTTCAGAGTTCTCCACAGGTAAATAGAAATCTTATTGATTTCTGCTTGTTAATATTGTTTCATGCTACTCTATCAAAATGCCTCAATTATTTCCAACATTGGTTTTGTAGGGTCTTTGGAGCTTTTAATATCTAAAATCATATTGTGGCAAATAGTGAGATTTTTCACATCTTCTCTATTTTTGTTGTTGAAATATTCCCCTTATTTCCTTTTGTTGACTGAGGGTACTTTCTAGAATTTCCAGCATGCTGTTGAGTGTGGATAGTGATAAGGCATAACCTTGTCTTATTCTCATTTTCTGTATTTCCCTGTTGATCATGATGTTATCCATTTGTTTTTATCCTGCTCCTTTATTATACTGAGGAATTTCCCTTCTATTTATATTTTGCTTATGTTTTTTCCCCTTGGAAATGGGTGTTGGATATTGTCAAATACCTTTTATCCATCTATTGAAATAATCATACAGGCCTTAATGTTTGCCTCTTGTTTATATAGTGGATTATATTGATTGTTTTTTAGTATTGAACCATCCTTGCAGCTATGACATGAATCCCACTTGACCATGATGAATCTTTTATATGTTTGATATGTTTTTGGATAGCATTGCCCAGAACTTTGTTGAAAATCTTTGTGTCTGTATTTATTAGGGGCATTGGTCTGTAGTTTTCTGTAGGTTTCAGGGAATGAGAATGGGAGTTTGCTGTCTCTTCTGATATATTCAAATAATCTGTAAAGAATTGGTGATACGGCGGGCTGAGCCCCGGTGGCGTAGTGGTTGTGCGCGGGACTGCGGCCCACTGGGACGGAGGTTCAATTCCAGCAGTGGGGCTGGGCCTCCTACTCCCACCACCGCAGAGCAGTGATGCCCCCCCCCCAAAAAAAAAAAAAAACAACAACAACAAAAAAAAAAGAATTGGTGATAGTTCTTTCCTTAATATTTGATGGAATTTCTCCATGAATCCATCTGGTCTTGGGCTTTTCTTGGTTGATGACCTTATCTAATTCTTCTTTAGTTTGGGTCAGTTGAGATTTTCTATTTAAGTCTCTATTAATTTGGGTAGATGGTATAATCAGTGCATCTTGATGGCATGTTTGATCAATTTTTGACCGAAGAAGCTGGTAGAATTGGCTTTAGAGGAGGGTGTGTGAATTTGTATAATAGATGCATTAACTGAGTTTCTTGTATGCACATAGATATCTATCACAGACAGCAGTTCACTGCAAATATATCTTGAAATGTTCTTTTGATGATGACCATGACACTAGTCTTCTTAAGTAGTTCATTCACAGCATAATCACCATATGATTATTTCATTCAAAACATCTAATTCTCTGGAGAATAGTTTTTACTTTTTCAGTAATAAGAACCAAAATGTAGGACCTTTTTAATTTATTAACCTCTTACTCTGCTTTAAGAAATAATTTACAGTAAATCCAAATCCATCATGAACTGAGGTTGACAAAGAGCATCATGGATTGACAGTTGGAACTATTAAAACAATGTCTTCTGAAAGGAAATATTGGGTTATGTTAAAGCCTTTCCTTATCTTATATGGAAAGTCCAAGCAGCCATTAGAAAGTAGAGATGGATATTTCAGGCAAAGGATAAAATCTAATAAATAATTTTTAAAAAAATACATTTTAAGTTTTATTATCAACAATCTTTTCCTCATTCTGTAAAAAATGGCTAAGCATCTACCACTGTGCCTCAACTAAATTAATTTTATTGCCACCTTTCCTTATACATCATGACCTCTCTCCATAGTAGTGATCTCTCCTGCCCTGTGATGTCAAGATTACTATAGTCACTCCTGTTAGCTCATACACTTATATATAACTTACCTGGTGAATAATTTTCCACAGGATGATTGAGGTAAACTTAAACCCTTTGTTTTTTTTTTGTGGTTTGTGGTTTGGGTTCACATTTTATTAATAAATATTTACCCCACTGCTGTACCCATCCTGCTACAGGGATTAGAAGCAGAGTGACAGTGATTCCCTGAACTTTCCATTGCAAGATGATCTCGTGTGAATGTAGCACTTAATTCTCTCTGTAACAGAAGCTACTCTCTTTTCCAGGATGTAGTTAAGATATTTGACATTAGGTCTATTCACTTCAGTATACATGTTTTTGGCTGAAAAATAAAATAAATGTACTAATGAAGTTGACCTTAAAAATAAGTAATGGGGTTGAAAGAAAAATTTACTAAGGGCTTACTGAAAGGCCATTAGCTACTCTGGCTCTGCTGAAGAGAAAAGCTGGGAGATTAAGAAGAAAAAAGTTAAAAGCCAAGTCATACATCATTAAATAGCCTCTAAATCCTTCATAATGCATGCCTCTTGCAGTGTGTTTATAGGACACAGACTCAGAATACTTAAAGGTTTTTTTGTTCTTATTTTAAAAGTTAAACTTAATTTGAAATATTGTCATGAGGAGGGAGACATTATCTGAGTTAGTTCAAATAAGCTGTTATAGAATTTGATCTTGTAGTTTAGTAGTTTTTAATATAACAAAATAACTCTGAAATAGTAATAAGATCTTGTCACACTGAAAAGAATTCAACCACAATTTATGTATTATGTTAAGGAACAGATTTTTCAAGAAAATAAACTATTTTATATTCAGCTGTTTTTCAATCTTGATTATAAGTGTGGGTTTCTTTTGATAAGTGGAATTTTTAAGTTCTTCCTTTATAAATTTTATTCAAGCTTACTAGATTGATTCTAAAAATAGGATGCATTTACTTCACAGCTACAGAGTAAGCACCCATTAGGAGGAATCATCATGCATTATAAAGCTATTTTTATATCGCTGCTCTTAATAGATTCACAATCTAGAAAACATGTTTAATCAAGGCTACTGATAGGTGATTGCTAAGCACCATTTGGTAGAGAAGTACAGAGGGAAAAAAGGCACAGTTGGAAGCTTACTGAAGTCAACGCTCGCATTAGATAGTACACTTTCAACCCTGATAGCAATGACATGATCTTGATCAGTCAGTCTTCAATATCTAACACAATGTCCTGGATAATTGCTGTTTGGTGTCATCCAGTAGTTCCTACTCATGGTCACCACATACAGCACAGAATAAAACACTGCCCAGCCCTATGTTAACCTCATGATTATTGTTACGTTTGAGCCTGTGCTGTGGCCACTGTAAATCCAATTAATTCAAAGTATTCTTTTTCTTAAGTGATACTCTACTGTACCAAATATATTGTCCTCTTCCAAGTGCTGGAATCTTCTGATGACACGTCCAAAGTGTGTGAGATAAAGTCTAGCCATCCTCACTTCTTTTTTTGTTTTGTTTTGTTTTGTTTGTTTGTTTGTTTTTTGGGGGCGTCACTGCTCTCCAGCGGTAGGAGTAGGAGGCCCAGTCTTTGCTCCGTGGAGCTGGAATTGAACCTCCGTCCCAGTGGGCCACAGTCCCATACACAACCACTACGCCACCAGGGCTCAGTTCCTCCATCCTCACTTCTAAGAAGCATTCTAGCTATACTTCTTCCAAGACAGATCAGTTCATTCTTCTGATAGCTCAAGGTATATTTAATATTTTTCACCAATGCAGGCTCTAAAGCATCAGTTCTTTTTAGTCTTCCTTTGTCTTTGTTCAACATTTCATGGATATGAGGTATCCATGACCTGGATCAGGTGTTCCTCAACAGTGGAGCATGGAGCAGGATCAAAAAACACATGTGGAAGAATCTAAATCTTCACAAGGTGGTCCACTGTCATCATGGAGTTGGATCTGAACTAATTCTTAAAGATACAACTTATTCAGAGTAACAGAATTGGGAAAAGAGAGAACTGATCTATGCCAGAAGTGCTACAAGGAAGGGATGATTCAACCAAGAAGTAGTATAGCACTGATGATTCACAAACGATTCCTCTAGTTTCTGAGTACTCCTTTCACCCACTGTCTTGATCTAGTTCTAATGTATAAGTCTAGTTAGATCAGAGAACTCATATTGGTACTGATAGGATCTCTCTACACTGGGAATTCAGGAACGATAAACCCCTCAGGACCAGTAATGGGAATAGTGATATCAAGCAGGTAGGAGGATGGCCAGGGCGGGGGAAGGGTGAGAAAGGTGGAGCCAACCACAAGATTGGATATTTAGTGGCCCCCTCTAAGGTGATGACTAACAGAAATGTTGGTGAAGGGAGACAATGGACAGTATAAGAAACAAAATACATATATGTATACTTTATATATAATTGAACAATGCATAATTGATACAGGAGGGGAGAAAGGTGGTGAAGGAAGGGGAAAAATGAGTTCTTACACCAAGGACTCAAGTAGAAAATGTTTAGGAAATGATGATGGCGACATATGTACAAATATGATTGACAGAATTGATATATGTAATGTTATAAGAGCTGTAAGACCTCCCAAAATGATTTTAATAAAAAAATAAATAAATATAAAAGAAGATGTCAATGCTAAAAAAGAAAAGAAAATCCCTGACCTTCTGAATAGGTAGAATGCAAAACACAGACCTGGGAGTGGCAGGAAGCTGAGTAGGTGAGCAAGAGATATGCGTAAAGAGTTCTTCTGCTTTACCTAAGGGTTTGGATACATTTTATAGATAACTGAGAACCACAGAGAATTTTCCACATAACTACATTTTTATTTAAAAATATTTTTGATAATTCCCTGTAGGTCCTAGACCAACACAATGATAGTATTCTAAAAATACATGATTTGATTAAAGAGAAGATATACAACAGAATAAAAGAGCTGATGGAGAAATGGATACTAGCATTTTAAGAGAGAGAGAGAGTAGGTCTGGATGTGATCCTAAGGCTCCTGCCTTGACAAATATAGGAAATCAGAGAAAAAGTGGCTGTGAGGGGGTTTTAAAAAGTTCAAGAAAATAACCATCAATTTTAACTCCATTTTTTCATCATGAGCTTATTGAATTCATCATCTACACGATAGAAGGAAATAGACATAGAAAGTAGCCATTTTTTAAAAAATACTACATTATAAATGTTTATCATAAATATAGGTTACTTGTCTTCACCTACATTTTGTGATTCAGACATAAAACACAAAGAAGTGGACTGAATTAGTGAATACATTAATAACTAGAGGCAAACGTGGTGAGAGAGAGCATGTGTAAGGTGAAGAGATTTTGTCACACTAAAGAGCTTTTAGAATGCTTTTTGTCATTGAGGGACTCCAAGAGAGTCTGATTTCATTGTCTCCTCCTACTTCTGTTGTTATATGCTAATGTATATTTAAGAAACGAAAAATTAATGATGTGTCTTAAATAAATACTTCGTGAGAGTAGAATATTGATAATTAAGTTACTGAAACACCTCAATTGAGGTGTTCTCAATCGAGAAAGATGCCTTCACATTATGCTGAGAATTCATTGGGAAGGTTATAGCATGCTGACATACCATTTTCTTCCTCTGAAAACTGGATATGTTCTTTAAAGGAAAGTTTCAGACTAACAAGCTGAGTTGTTAGAAATTAGGTAAAAACAGTTGTCGATAAAAAATAGCAATTCTGCATTTCATAAATGAGCCCATAAACGTATTCCTATGATATTAGATCATTTGAGAGACTTTTATAAAAGCACTAGAATTTGGAGAGAATTAAATGAGGGAAAGTAACCCAATAGACTTTCAAGTACATGAAAAATAGTTGCACACTATGCAATAAATTTAACATGAGGTTCCCTCTGGTGTTCAAAAGCAGGCATGTCAACTCAAATTTCAAATTTCTGCATCCTCCTTTCTATTCTAATCAACATTTTCCTGTATTTTTCAGATACATTCAAGAAGGGACTTCTACTTTATGGGCTCATTTTATTCTCTACACCAGTCTGCTACCAATCATAATTTCCTGCTTTGTATTTGTATTTATTTCTTTGGGAAAGATGTGTGTTTGTTTTTCTTCCCATTACATTTACATTTCTAGATACCTCCTACAAGGAATGTTCACAGCTTAGCCGAAGAGAAGAAAAGGGAGGACAGTCCCATCTGCAGACTGGACACTAAGTGCTAGCCATGGTTTCCCCAATGGCAGCATCCATGGTGACCCATTGACCAAGGTTCTGAGAATACAATGGTGGACACGGGGGGAGCTCCCCAATATGTTGGCACTCAGATCCTAATGGCAACTAAGACAATGGACACATTTAAAATAGGAATGCATAAAGAATAGCAGGCAACATTTGCCATAGGTACCTAAGAGAAAAAAAAGTATTGTTCTAGACTGTCCTCTCTGATCAGAGACCAGAATGACATGAGTATACCCGAAGCTTATTGAGAAGTCAGAGTCCTGGTCATGGGAACAGCAAATGCAAGAATGCTGACACAACACAGGGACCTCAGAGGGCAAGTGACTAGGCAGGGAATAGAATGGTAAGAAGGAGAAAACGGATCTCAGGAAAAGCGACTTGATCCATCTTCCACAAGAGAGGCGTCACTCTGGCTGCCGTGTGAGCAATCTGTCATGGGGCAATTAGGCCAAAAGAGATGAGAGCAATTTAGTTGTGGGAGGTATGAGAGCAATTATGCTTGAGAGCAGTTTGGAATTGGGTGGTGTGAGAGGAATTCTAAAAGTAGCTGCACTGAGATACAGTTTGATATTAGAGCTAATATGATTTGCGTAAGTGTATGCTGTAGGAGAGGAGAGAAATGGAGGCTGAGAGATGACTATGGAGGAGCATCCGGGTGACATGAGATGGGGAATAGGAGACAGAGAGAACTTGAAGAATTTAATATGGAATGTGTTCAATCGTTACAAACATTCCTGCAACTTTGTGTGTGAGCATTAATAATAATGTAAAACCCACAAAATGACAAGAACCAGATCAAAAGAACCCTCACAGTTGCTAAGTATTTTGGATCAGTAATGTATCCCAGTCCTCCTGTTTCCAAAGACAAGGAAACACCTCTCTACTCTGTCAGGCTACTGCCTCTCCAAAGCTTCATCTTCCAATTCTCTGACTGACCTTCATGTCCTAGGTCATGCAGAACATCCCCATTCTGATCACTTAAGTGTTCCACAGAAACATAGACAAAACTTTCTTTACTGGGATTAATGAATGGTAATTAATTTTTTCTCTTTGATCCTCTGAAACCCAATCTCTATTGTTGTCCATGGGTGCTGGGAGTGGGTTGGTGACCCATACAGAGCTCAGATAATGGGCTCTGAAAATGGACTCCTCCCACTACTAAGGATGAGGATCTTCATGATCTTCTAATTTTTTTTGTGTGTGGGGGCATCACTGGGTCATCTTCTTTTTATGAAATTATAAAACTGTTATTAAGGAGTACTTTTCTTTAAGGCTCTTACTTGCTAGTGACTTAAACTGTTTGAGAAAAATACTGAAAACTGCTTTTCTCAGTCTGGATTTAAATTCAGACTCTTGCTTGTCATGCATTGAATATAGAATAAGGTGACCTACTTACCTCAAGCCGTCAGCCACATGCAGAGCAATCCTGTGCTGCAGGGTTCTGGTGAGGCTGGCTTTGTCTTGCTGCAGTAGGCGATCCAGGGACCCCTTGGGGGCTAATTCCATCACCAACATTCGAGGACGAATCCCAGCTGCCAGCAAAAATACTAAGCTGGGGTGGTGGAGGTGGCAAAGCACAACGAGCTCCTGAGAAGTTTCAAACACAACAGAATGCTTTATCCCACCGTCTCCTCTAATGGCAGCAACATTTACTGACATCACAGCGAAAATTCCTCTGGATGACAGGATTATGCCCAACTTTATCAACTTCTTGTTCTAGCATTTTATATGTTTATCAGTAATAAGCAATTGGCTTTTAAAATGTATTTTAGATTTTATCCTTGAAGCTCTATTTTTTCCCATTTGTTCTACTTTCATCACAACAATTAATGTGGGAAGGATGTCTACCATGAAGTAGCAGTTAGTAAGTGATGCTCATCTTAATTTAATCCTCGTTGGTTGCAAAGATCTTCTTGACCTCGAATTCTGAGCAGCCACTATCAATTGACTTATAACTGGCATGGAGTAAGGGAGGTAAAATTTGCCGTCACTGCTGATTTAGTGACTATAATCGTTTATGAGAATAATGCCCAAACTTTATTGAAACCTTCAACATTGCCTTCATCTGAAAAGCTCTAATGATTTTATTTTGGATTAAAAGCTCACATCCTTAGGCTTTTTATGTGGCCGCATAGCACCTGGAATGCTCACCACACACCCCACCTCTCAGATATATCTGTTTCTTGCTTCCTTCATTCACCCTGGCATGTATTCCAGCCACATCTTTGTTCGAGCTGATCCCTGTGCTAGAAACTCCTCCATCTGCGACCCTCTCAGCATGCAGTCAGTCTCCACCACCCTGCAGTCACTTGCCTGCGGCTAGCCTGACCCAGATAACCCCTCCAAATGCAACTCTCTCTTCCCAACCCATTTAACCTATTTTTTCCTATGATTTTTACACTAAGTGAAATTATTTATTTTCAGTTTTACCTGTTCCTTCCCATAAAAATGCAAACTACTTGCTTGTTTGATTTAGTCTAGTGCCTGAAGCAGACAAAGGAAGGAAGATGAATAAAATTGTCACTGGGTGAACTTGAAAGCAGTTTCTAATCTGAAGATGTGGCAAGTATTTTTCTCATTGAAAAGGGAAGGAAAGACAAAGAGATGTTACATAGAAGCTCAAAAAGCCAGGAATGCTTTCGGTTTGAAGAGTAATGTCTCCATTCCAAGATGAATGCTATCCTGGGAGGCTGCTTTACAGCTTCTTGAAGGTGCTTTTGTGTTCCATGTATACTTTAGTCTGTGCATTCCACCTTTGGCAGAAACTATCACTTAGTTTGAATTTATAGTTTACATGATGCTAAATTAGCTCATGTTTTAAAACTTATCTCAACATAAGCAATTTTTCTTAGCAATTGGCTTCAAAGATCCAGAGTATCCGTGTCAGTTGTATTTATTTATTAAAGTGGGGAGCATTCTGCAAGTTGACAAGGAAGGCTAGAGACCTGAGAGGGGATTTTCCAAGAACAAAAGCTTCCGACTGCAATCATGTTTGCTGAACAGATAAAAACCTTTGTTCCCTCCTGTGCTGATTTCAGTTGATTGGTTCAAAGAAAAGAGAACAAGTCAATTTAGCTATGTAGTGTTTTTTTTTAATAGACACAGATAGAAATCTAAACCAATTTTCTCTCCTGGAACAAGAACAGGCAAGGAAGCGTAACAGTATACCTCAATTCACAACTTTTATCTATTTTATCTATCCAATTTTATCTGTCCTGGATAGATAACCACCTGAGGGCCAACAAGGAGAGGAGAGATACCAGTAGGATTAGGGGAGGGGAGGGGAGGGGAGAAAGGGGTAATCGATTACAAGGATCAATATATAACCCCTTCCCAGGGGAAGACTAGAGGAAAAGTGGGTGAGGGGTGATGGAGGACAATGTAAAATAGGGAAAAAGTAATCTATCACTTATCAGGGGTTTGTGAGAGGGTGGGTGGGGAAGAGGGGGAGAAATAGGAAGCTGATATCAGGGGCTCAAGTAGGAAGAGAATGGTTGGAAAGTGATAATGGCGGTATATGTGCCAATGTGCTTGATACATTGGAGGTATGTCTGGATTGTGAAAAGAGATGTAAGAGCCCCCAAGAAGAGTGTTTTTTTTTAAATGCAACTTTACATATCTATGGGTCTTTTTTTTCCTTTTAAGAAGCATCTTACTCATACTCTATGACTTCTAGTTCCTCTATCATTTCTCAGGGTCTCCTATCTGCCTATATACAAATCACTTCTGCATACATTTTTAGTGTTCTGACTTCCATCAGAAGAACCCATTCTGTAAGATTTGAAACATTTATTGAGGACCAATGACCAATGCTGAAAAAAATCAATTTGTATAGGTCACCTTGGAATCATATATGTCTTGGCAAAAGTAGAACCAGAATGCTCCATCAGTAAAAACTTAAGAAAAATACTTTGTGACTGAATATAAACCATTTATGTAAAGTTTAAGAAATACATAGTTTCAATGTTTCAGTTACAGTAGAAACCTGGTACTCAGTCACATAATTGGATTTAGATGAAAAGTGTCAAGAAAATGTTGCAGTAGAGCTCAAACAAAACCTTGGAGTCCAATCTGACACAGGTGATTTTTGTAAACAAAGGTAGTTCATGTTTCGGTCACTTGGCGTTAGTTGGCCTTATTGGTACGAGTTGTTCTCACCTTTTGCAGCTGTGTCCCAAATATTTTGCTAAAATTTTCTTAGTTTTTGTGGCTTTTTGTACTGTCTTTACATTTTAAAAAATGGACAAAATGGATCCTAAGAAAGAGGGGTTTTTTTTTTTAGTGAATCATCATGGCAAGGAACTGATTAACCATGTTAATTATATTGATGATAATTTAGTAAACCCTTTTAGAAAACTGTTAAGGAAACCCCAACAGCAGACCACATTAGACAGATTTTCTTTAATTAAGAGAAAGCCAGCCAAATCCTAGTGAAAAAAAAGTCAAAGAAGGGGAAAAAAAACTGCTGAAAAGCATCCACAGTTGATTTTATGGGAATGGATTCCCATTCCCAACAATGACTCCCTCTCTCTTTCTCTCCATACCTTCTCTCTACATTCATGTCCACAGATCCAGATCCTCATCAATCTCAAGGTCTGGGCCATACTGTAGTTGTTAAAAAACTTTTTTAATGTTGTGTTTCTTATTTAAATTATATTATTTAACTTGGAGTTCATTTACTTTGAACTTTCTGTGTAATATTTTGTATGACTAAAGTAAAAACTTGGCGGTTGAGAACAGATTAATTTGTTTTCAGATATTACTTTTAAAAATTATTTTCTTGGCACTTTATTTTTATAAATCATCAAATGGGAAAAAGTGATTCAGAACTCCACCACATCACATCTCCATGCTCCCTCTAGAATAGATTAGTGTCCAAGTCTGGGGTTCTACTGTATTATGCATGAAGGGAAAAACTGACAGAAGCACAAAATGTTCTAAGGACCCTACGATCATGATCCCAATTCTACCTTACAAATCCGGCTAGACCAGGGGGTGTACATTGGTACAGACAGGAAGTGGAGCCATGGTGAATTCAGGACAGGTGATCCCTTCAGGACCAGTGGTGATATTGGGAGGGTGGAGGGAAGGTAGAGTAGAAAGGGGGAACCAATTACAGGGATCTACGTATAACCCCCTTTCTGGAGCATGGACAACAGGGAATTGGTGAAAGGACATATCAGAATAAAAGGGAAAAAGACTAAAATGAACCATAGAGCAAATGGCCTTGAAGATATAGAGATAATGCAAATAGAATAAATAAATTTTAATTGCTATCGAAGGAGTTTCTTTACAGTATTGGTCATTCAAAAGCAATCATTGGGTATCATAAAGAACAGTCACAGAAAAATAAAGGATTTATGGAAATTAAAACAATGGCTATCAAAATGAAATTCAACAGAAAGGCTAAATAATTGATGAGGTAATTTTGAAACTGCATTGGAAATCTGGAAGCAATAAGCAAGCCATTTCCATTACAGATGAAACCAGGAGGAATAACTCAAAAGTCAAAATAGACCCAGAGGATACATTCTCATTCATCTAATGTACATATATTACAGAAGGACCTAGCATAAACAGTGGACCATAATAATAAAAAGAGTGTGTGTTAGGAATACTATCCCTAATAAACCTAGATGTATGTTCCAGAAGAGCAGGGACCCAGGCTTATTTTACTACTGTACACTGACTATCTAGCCTACATCTATGCCAGGTACATAGTAGCTACTCAATAAGAAATTACCTAATGATTAATAGTCATTAAAAAGACCATAAAACATGTTAGAAAACGTTAACTGAAGAGAATTTGTCACACAAAAATAAGAAAGACATTGTTATCCACAACCCCAATACAAGCATATTATTTGTAACATTTCTGAATACCTTGGTAAAGGGAATATTCAAAAGGAAGTTATAGCTTTAAAAACAAATTAAAATGTAACCTATATAGGAACAAGAACTATATTCATAGTAGATTTCTCATTAGCAATCGTTGGTGCCAGGAAAAATGAAATTTCTTTCAAGAGATCAAAGAAAGATATTTTGAACCAAGATGTTTAAACAATCCAGAGTGAGCACACCATGGTTGAGGTGAAAGTTCAGGTCATTTAAACAGGTAAGAATTAATAATATTTACTTCTTAGCCATCCTTTTAAACAACACAAGACAATTTGAAGATACTTTTCAACATAGAGTCCAAAATAAAATTAAGCCAGTGATACATGAAATATTAGGAACAACTTTTGAAAAAAAAAAACAACTCATTGTCATCCACCTGATTCTGAGGCCGAGGGAGCCTACAGAACATGATAGATCTGCCTATCTGACTTTCTGAGACTGTAACTCTTTATGGGAGAAGAAGGTCTCATCTTTCTCCCATAGATGGGCTGATGGTTTCAAACTGTTGACCTTGCAGGTAAGCAGGCCAATGAGTCATCCCTATTGTCCTCAGGACTCCTGGGACAAGCAAAGAGGGCTGAAAAAGAAGAACAGATGAACCACTTTGCGGGGGTCTGATAGCCACTTCTCCAATTTAGAGTGGGGCTGCGTAAGGATTTTCCTCTACAAATATATATATATATATTTTTTTTCTTATAATATTAAAAATTAAAGAACATGATAATTCACTAAAGATATGATGAAAATTATGTATTTTCTCACAAAGAGAAAGGAAAAGACCATTGTAACTCTTAAGGTTGAATGTGGCAACATGGCCAATAAACACATGGGGGATTAATTGAAGACCACAGAGAAATGGCTCGATGAGCCTCGCCTTTCTTGTACTCTGGTCTCTTGTCCTCTGATGGTCAGATCAGTGTGCAGCAGTCTTAACTTGTTCTCTGGCCCAATTTGCAAGCTATACTACCTGTGTGGAACACCTAATCTGTGCACTGTGTTACTGTAGTTTAAAGTTCCTTTGAAACCTGCTTCAGCTGGCTACTGGAGTATACATCCCATGAGCTAGAGACTGTTACATTTATGGGCTTGGACTGGACTGGGTTGGAATGCTTTCTTAATGTACACTTACTTTTAATATAAAACTCTCTCATATATATATATATATATATATATATATATGAGTTTCTGTGGGTTTGTTTTTCTAATCTAACCAGCCCAACACAAACATTCTAAAGTCCAGGGAATCTAAATAGCTGTATGAATATTAATGTGACCCAATATAAAAATCTAAATTTTACTAAGTGCTGATGAAACACATCGGAATATAGAATCCATTTAACTTTGATATTTGGATTATTTCCCATTGTATGAAACAAGATTAGTCACAGAAAGCTACACTTTCTTCTTTAAAGCATATAGTTCTCATTTAGGTGTGTATAATAACTAGAAATTTTTATTTTAACTGGTATTTATTGTTTTTCAGTTCTAAGATTAAACTATGTATAAATATGAATTATTTCATGATGATGGCTGAGTAGAATATAGGTATCTTAAACATTATATTAAAATAAACAATCAAAAAGAAGAATAAATTAAAAGATAATTAGAACTATGATCAAGAGGAGGAGGCCTTTCAAAGTCCATGGAAAAATTTCAATATCTTTGGAAGGCAGCTATGCTCCCCACTATACCACCAATGCCACCCAGGGAAAAGTTTCATTATCTTTTAAGATGTTTTTTCTAAGAACTTTTTGACATCTCCCAGCAGTAATAATTTCCCTCACTCTATGTAGCAAGGTTTTAGATCAAGTTGTCTAGATTTGAAGTAGCAAAAGAGAAGAACTTTTAAATTATTTTGTTATGGTTGTCACTGCGTTATCAAAACAAATGTAAGCACATCATTTCAAAAATGGAAAATGGAATGGGAAGAGAACCTGGAGATCGGATATGTTGGCTGATTTCCCTTTGTGCTAAGGTGTCAATGGAAAAAATCCAGGAAAAGGAAGCTACAGCTTTAGCAATTAAATCTCTGCTTTCAGATGTCTGACTTCTAGTCAAATTAGCCATGGGAGATCATGTTTGAAATGGTTTCTTCCAATTAAGCCAGATACTGTGCTTAATTAAAAATAAACATCGATTTCTATGGATCAGAAAGTGCAAGGTAAACATGAAGAAAACAAGATCAGAAATCAGGCCTTTGCTGGGCTTCAAGACTGGAAGGAGGCAAGGCAGATGAAGTCTGACTGGTTCCCAGAGGTTAGACTGGAAAAGGGGAGGACACACTCCTCCTAACGGGGCCCTACACTCTCTATTTGTAACAAGAGAGGGTCAGGCTGGGTTGTGGATCTGGAAGCCAGCTTTAGTAGAAAAGCTGGACCATGAATAAAGGTGTATCGAAGATGTATGAAAGAAGTTTACATTCCATTTGTGTAAACTAAATGACAGGAAATTCAAAACCACTGTTTTCTCATTTTTTCAACAGGAAAAACAAAATGTTTTATACAACAAGCACTGCAGGGTAGGAGTGGGGGAGAAAAGGGGAGTTCATAAAATCAAGTAAATTTCTGGGGAAAATATGGTCAGAACTTTGCATTTTTACAATTTCACACAAAACAAGATTCCCAGGAGATAACAGTGTATGGTTTCTAATAACACTAATTGGAATTCTTACTTGTCTGAGCAGCCTAAGTGATGTATGTTTATTAAAAATCTTCACAGCCACTTCATCTCCTCCATAGACAGCTCGATAAACTGATCCAAAACTCCCATCACCTTTTAGGGAAAATAAACAAAATACAAAACACTTAAATGAATCTGCTCAAACAGATAAAATACTTATATATGCATAATGCTATATATGTGTATATACACACACATATATTCTATATATACATATATATATTCTAACTGCTAAAGACAATTCTGCGCTAGTTTCCTTTAGTCTAATCTTTCTATTTCTGGCTATTCCTTTATCTAGTCTATGAACTAAGCTATACATTTTGTTTCTAGGGTCCCAGTGTACATTCCCCTCAATGATGTCATCTACACGCAGAACTCTGTCTCTCCCCTATAGGCAGAAAATTCTTACCTGTTCATATCCCAAGATTCTACATTTACATGTGTTGCAGTTTTCCATTGGCAAGTTCTTCCAAACTTTAATCAAAATCCATCAAAAGTCACATTCACTGTATTTTCTCCAAACTGAATTTTACTCCCAACTTCCAAATATCTTATAAAAACAAAACTTCTTTTTTCCCTCACCGTGGGCTTAAAGCCCAGTAATTAGTTTCAACTCTCTGTGCCACACGTACTCCCACAATTAAGTGGGTTTCTGTAAGTGGAAAGCACCTCAGTAGCAGTGGGGGGCTGTGCCTCATTTACACCCAGGCTTCCACTTCATCACTGTAGAAAGAGGATACATTTGGGTTCCTCTGTTCCTTCTGTCTAAACTAGGGAGGCCCCTCAAGTTCATCACCGCCAATTCAATCTGGATCTCCTGCCAAATTAATTTCACTGTAATTCCACTTTGATTGAGTCCCTCTCTTTGGCTCAAAAACAATTTATTCTAGTTGCCCAATAATGAAATGCCTAGAATTTCATTTCTAATAAATGAAATTCAAATGCTGACTGCTGCTTATAATGTGGTCCCAAATTCCCTTTCTTGTTCTCATTCTTTTTCTATTCTCAATTTCTAAGCTCTGGTCTAGCAGATGATTTCTTTCCAGTATGGGTGCACATATCAGGACAGATTTTTTTAAATGAATAATGTCATCATGAAATACTCTGATTTAACTAGTTCCAGGAGGGACTACAGAGGGATTTTGTGGTCCTCTTTTAACTCTCCAGGTGATACTAATAAGCAGATAAGATTGCAAACCACCACTCAAAACAAACTAGAGAGTAAAAATTTGCTAAATACATGTACGCTTTGAAAATTCTGCATTCTATACCTTTGTTTATGCCATTCCTTAAAGGATGTTACTATTTCATCCTCTCAACCTTTATGTCTATCAAGACATAAAGAATAAAGCTCAATCTCTACAGTACTTCCTCCTAGAAACTAATGACCATGATCAACTCCATGGAATGTTGCTCTTTACTGATAAACAGTAAGTCCTTATTGGTATCACATTTAGGAAACTTATAATTCACTATAGATATTTGAATTAACATGCACACAAAAGGGAGGAAAGATACACTAATAAAACTTATTTCTAAGTGTTGAAATTTCACATCTCTATTTTCAATCTATTTTTGCACCTGTCAAAATAACTACATTTTAATTTCTATAATAGACATATAAATGCTTATATTATTTTGTACTTGGAAACATGTTTTTTAAAAAATCAAAAGTAAGTCACACATTAGAATCCATTTCTTATGCCTTCTATGAGATTTTAAACATGACAAAAAATATTCCAATTCCATCAACACGCAATAAATATTCATCTTTTAAAATGATTCATTAATGACTATCAACATCAAGAGTCTGAAGGAAAGATGAAAGCTACAGTCATGGGTAATGACTGGAATTAAATGGAGAAGTAAATTAAAAGAAGAGGGAAAGAGAAAGAATATATTTAGAAGAGGAATTGGAAAAGTGGAGAGAAGAGATAAAAACTTATAGATGCATCTTGTTTGGTTCCTTTCAACCCAGAGGGCAACCTGCACTAAAGAAAATGTTTAATGGAGTGAAAGGGAGACATATGATCTAAGGAGAGATTTCAGAATTTCATGCGGGGAAGTAAAGATTTCCATCTTTGAGAATCACTGTCAAAGAGTATAAACTTTCATAAACTTCAAGTGCATTGAAGCAGAAAAAGTTTTAAAACTATATTTGTGACACCTCAGTAGGAAAGCAAATTGAAAGCAAGAAACCTCCCTAACCCCATCAAATCATACCTTTGAGATAGCTATCTACTGTGGCTCTCTAGAAAAATAGTCCCTCAAAGAGGCAATGTACCCTACAACTCCTTGAACACAAAAAATGCATCTATTTTAGAAAGTATATTTACAAAAAAAGTTTATTAAAGTTCACATGACTATTAAATTGTGTCGTGTTAGTCACCACGTAGTCGTTGCTATTATTCAAGAAGGAAGGGACTAACCGAAAACCTGCAATGGAATTACTTTCTATAAGGAAATGCCTAAGGGCAATGCATGGACTCTGCCAGATCTGCCTGCATAAAGACACTGGGATGATCCTTGAATATAAAAAGACAGTGATCTGTCTACATCACTGGCTCTCAACGAGGAGGTTTTCTCTTCTCCAGCCCCAGAGACGTTTGAGAATGTCTGGAGACACTTGAAGAACAATCTACTACTAATGTCAATTGAGACCATGCTTAGCATCCAACAATACATTGGCTAACCTCTTTAAAACCAACAAAACACCTAGCCCAAGGGTTCTGGAAACTGCGGCTCTCAGCCATAAATGGCTCTTTCAATGCGGCTCTGAAGTAACACTGAAAACATTTGAAGGTTATTTTTCAGATCACGGCGATTTCATTTGTTTGGAAAAACATATTTAAGGCTCTTGATTTTAAAGTTATCAGGAGGCACAGGATTGGGTCTTTGGTCTCCTGACCAAACCCAAAGACTCCTGACCTAGCCCAAAATGTCAATGGTACTGAGACTGAGAAGCCCTGTTCTAAATTTTGCTTCTTGTAAATAAAGATTGATTTGGGGGATGTGAGACGATAGAATGAAAAATAACTATATAAACATTTTCCTATCTGTATGTTTAATGGAATAACAAAAACCCTGATACTTCAAAGGGGTGATTTTTGTATGTATTTATTAGGTACGTGTCTATTTATCTGAAACACATCTGAATACAGGAAAGGGGATATTGTTAGAAACTGTCTCATGGTCGTGGACTGCGATAGAGAAGGCTACATGATCTCTGGTATTTGTCTCTATCATTTCGATCACTAATTTAGCATTTGGTAAGATCTAAGAGTGAGTTTTGACAATTCAACATTTTGTGTAACTTCAATATTAACAACATATTTAATTCCAGAGTCTCGGAACATTTAAATTAATTTCAGAATTGCTCATCCATATAATGAATAAAAGTATAAAGGAATTATTTATTTTTATATGCCAATTTCCAATTCTGAATATTTTAGTTAATGAGGCTATTTTCATATTAATAGATTGTAAGGCTTCGCTCCATGGCAAATTATGTAAAATTAAATGTAAACATGCAGAACAATAAATTCCACAAAAATAAATCCAGCAGTTTACATTAAATTAATCCACTAGAAAGTTCAGAATTTAAGTATGGCCCCAGTTTAAATTTTATGATGTTCTTCAAATGAATAATTAATATTTAATTGTTTATTTCTTATTTTTGTTGCTGTTGAAAATGTATGCATAGAATATACACCAGTTCAAGAGTTCCACATATCAATTCAGTAACACTGATTACATTTTAAATTGTAAAGCCAGTATCAACATCCTTATTTAACATCTCTTTAACATCCCTGACTCATTAACAGAAAGTCACTCCCCACTAAATTTTCTATCTAATCTTCCAAGTTGCTACTGTCAACAAATTTAAATTTAAAAGATTTTTAAATGAGAATTTAGCATGATCATACTGAGGAAAAAAAATTGCTGCTGTGAATACACCAAGCTCCACTTTGTGGAGGTACTTTGCTTCCACGGTTTGAGGTTGAAAATGGATGCTTCACATAATTTAACAGAAATTCTCTTTATTTGCTTCCCTCATCCCAGGCAACTACATTGAATGCAAGGACATAGTTTAGAAATATTTGTGCTTCCATGATTGTCTCCTTTCATCTTACTCTTAGTCTTCCTCAGTATATGAAAGCCATACCAAATGTGTAACATGGTATTATTGTAAAATAGTTTCCGCAAAAAAAAATTATAAATATATGTGAAATAACCTGAAAATCTGTATGAAAAAGGTTCTGCCAACATGGTGTGGGAGCAATATCAGCCCACATCTACCAAGGAAACTGATTCCTAGGAGACAGAGCTCAGACATGACGCCACTCCCTAAACTTGTTCGCAATTCTGACATCAGCTCACCCACTATAGCACTTCCTACCTCTGCTGACACTAATAATTGCAATGGCAGCGTCCACACAGAGCCCACAGACACTAGGTCTTCAGAGAAGTAAGAGGATACAATTCAGGCTCAAGAATGCTCATAACATCATTCTTTATTCAGGATAGCCTCCCCTCATACCTGCCTGTAAAAATACTTCTCACTGTTCCTCAGCCTCTAAGCTCCAGGAGCCTTGTCCTGGTCCTGGCAAGAATTTACAGAGCTCTGCTGATTACGTTCCCACAGTAAGCCCACTTTGTCAGTCATCTTCTGCCCAAAGGGTTCTCCTCTAGCAAATCTATCCCCACCCCAGGAGTGCTTTCAGGCTCCCTAGTCTAAGAGCAAGCCTCCTACCTGGAGGCACTTGGCTTCTTAGGCCTGTGCATCTGGAAGCCCACTGCTCCGTCTCCTGCTAGTCTCTTGGTTCTGCTGCCTGTTGCTGCAGTTTTCCCCCTCCCTTCCTCACTGTCTCTGGTGTCAAAGCGCTCTGTCTCTTGGATTGAGAGATGTTGAGCAGAGGGATCACAGGTCCTAAATATGTGCTCTATTCATAGCTCATCCCCATTGATGGAGATGAAATGCCCCTTTCCCACTCTGGGATGGTTCATGTCAAGACGAGCAGAGTGGCACACCTGACCAAACACATTGTCAGTATTCCATACACTTCATTTGCATGGTCCCATCCCTCACAAGGGTGGTGCCCATCTTCATTACATATTAAGTATTCAATATTCAGTCCCTTGGGAGGGCCACTCTCACCTCATGTTCCAAGTGCTACCAAGTAATTTGGTGGGAGTTATAGAAATGGTGGTCATATTAATTAATTCAGCATTCAGTAGGATCTAATCATATTCAAATATTTTCTAAACTATAAGGAAAAAATTGTCATATTTTCCTGTGTCCTAATTCTTATTCTCCAACCAACAAAAATAGTTACCTAAGAGAAACTCCGGAGCTTGTTCAAATTCCAGCTCATCACTATTTAACATAATATTTCGAGGCAGATCAGCCAAAATCAAGTCAGGAGCAATCTGCGATATTGGAATAGTGAGCCTTGGGTCATCTGGACTTATGAGAAGGTCGCCTGAGATGATGATAGAAGGTTAAATATAAAGACAAAACTTTTCATTGTATCAATCAATTCATGCTTTTAACTTACTAAAGCAATTGTGTATGTTATGATTTCTTATAATTTTATTTAGGTTTTATTATTGAATTTTTTTCTTTTGAGATTTTGAAAAGATTCACCCAATAACCATTTAGAATATCTACTGATCTATTTACTTAAAATGCTAGGTCTCCCTCCATCAGAACTCCTTTACATGACCTGAGGAGTTCCAGAGGAGGGAGGGAACCACGCTCTCCTTCTGCCACATCAATGGAGTCCTCATGGTATAGAAAGGACTCTGATGGCAGAGGGGGGAAGTGCTTGGCTACTAGTCAAAAAGTCAGAGGTGCGAGCCCTCAAGTCCCTCCACAGAGTTCTACTTCCATGAACTATCATGATCTTGGAAAAACCCTAGGGCAGTTCTGCTCTGTACTATCGGGCCTCTAGGGGTCACAATCAACTCCACGGCAGTAAATTGCTATATGACGGGCATGGTGGTAGATGCCTTCCATGCATTGACTGTTTTAATCCTCACAACAATTTTAGGAAGTAGCATTAGTCACAGTATTCCATTTTGCAGCGGAAAGTGGGCTGCTTAAAGAGACCATACCCAGACCTTCCGTCAACATACTTTTTTCTGAATCAGGAACAAGCCATCTTGATGTTCTATTGGAAAGAAGGCTAATCTATTTCAAAAGACTGTCACTACAATGGAGTTCATTCACTTTCATCCATTAGAACCAAGTTTAATTTGGCATTTAGTACAAAATTCGATTCTCCAGGACAGCACGATCATTTGAATAGCATTTCTAGTTTGGAATCAGCACATACCCTCTTCTGCTTTCTTCATCAAATCATCAAGTAATATTTTCTGATGCTCTTCACCGTCGTTAAAACTATACAGTGCCCATTTCTTCAGCAGAGTTTCTCCTTCACCACAAATATCAATTTCCAGTAGTCCAGGGAACCATTCCTCCA
This sequence comes from Nesogale talazaci, assembly GCA_004026705.1. NCBI lineage: Eukaryota > Metazoa > Chordata > Mammalia > Afrosoricida > Tenrecidae > Nesogale > Nesogale talazaci. The sequence continues at coordinate 77,037 of PVJH01004742.1, read as the reverse complement.
TGAGAGAATCGATGTGATCGACAACTTGGCCCAAAAGAATACACCCTACATAATCCAAATAAGAGTTCATCAACTCCCTATGTTTTAAACTGTTACAGAGAAGGAAATGGGCTGCACAGTTGAAATAAATGCTTTTCATTTCTTTATGGTGCAATTCAATATTTTGAATTCACTTTCTTACCTTTTCTACCAGAAGGAACTGTGATCTTTAAGAAGCTTTCTGTGCGATAATCTAAGACCTCAGATCCTACCAAGCAATAAGCTTCAGGAGACCAATTCAGGTAGATGCCTTGTCGCCAGTACATCCTGTTTGGCTGAAGAACGCGTTCTGCGGGGAGTTGAAAGGAACCCAAGCGAGTCTGTTAATTATCACCTGTTTCATACATAAAAGGGGGATATGTTGTGCAACCAAGTGTCATGAATGCAGACAAGTTCATTTTCAAAGAATGTATTGGGCTCTTTAATGATCCATCCAAAGTCCTCATTCATATTTACTAAATCTATTAAATATTTTATCTTTACTTTATCAATAAAGCAAATACCTAAGGTGCATTTCGGTCTCCAGATGTAAAGTAATTGAACATGTGTAGAAGATGAAGAAAGAAATTCATAAACTTTCATTGAATTTGAAAAGACATTATGGCCAAACTACTGTTTTAATGTAGTATAATTACCTTATGGCACACAGATAGAGTTTATTTCAGAATACCGTATTCTGCATAAAGCTGAATGGTTAAAAAATATTTTCCTTTTGAAACACTAAAACATTCTTCAAGATGGAAGAGTTAGTGTTGTAAACACTATTTTTTCCTTTTATTGTAAACTTCTCAGGGATTCTACAGCAGGTTACAGTTATTGCAATGTGAACCTTGGATGCTTGGGGTCTATTACACTTGTTGAATTTATGCGTCTCTTAAGAAAATAAGGGGAAAAAACCAAAATCCCTCCCTGCTTTGATTACACAGCAGCTGTGTCTTATTTTTATCTGTTCCATTTATTTTCTTTTGTTTGTATGATTCTAGGACATATTGACTCTAGCAATTTCCATCTTTTAAAATTGTTGCAACTTGTTGGCTTCCATGTGGAATGTGAGGTATTCATACTTGAACAGACTTAGAGTGAAAATCTGACATTTGTCTACCTTTATTCATTGCATTAGTTTATATGTATACATGTATGTGAGCATTCTAAGTTTTATTGTCATATTTTCTGATTTTCAACTGCTCTATTAGCAAGTAAACTTTGGAAAATGGCCTACTATTGACTGTGAGTGATATGCTTTTTCCACGTCTCTCTAAATATTGCTTGCACTAAATACATACCTCTTCCTGAAAGCATGTAAGGTGAAATTTCAAGCAATCGACTGATTAACCTTGACCAAAATCCCATTGGGAAATAAGGCATTTCATACAGTCGAATAATAATTTCTGAGTTCTCACAATGCGAAAGCTCAATCACAGGCCTGTGATCTGATAAGCTGAAAGGGAACGACACCATCATGATATAGCTTTTATGAAAAAAATAGACATCATCAGTAAATTGAAGATAAATTCATTAAGTGATTGTCCTTTTTATAATTTTTTCCCTACACATTGTACATAAAAGACGAAGGTCCATTTAACCAATTGAACTATATGACTCAAAGGGAATAAAAGTGTACATTTAAAGTCATTCCATGTTGGGGCTGAGCCCCGGTGGCGTAGTGGTTGTGTGCGGGACTGTGGTCCACTGGGTGGGAGGTTCAAATCCAGCAGCAAGGCTGGGCCTCCTACTCCCACCACCAGAGGGCAGTGAGCCCCCCCCCAAAAAAAAGTCATTCCATGTACACTAATATATAATTTTTTATAATTACTGATGTATAGGTAAATATTTAGAACATTCTATAAAACTAGAAAAGTACATCTCTTAAGGAAAACATATCTATTTTTATAATGGCATCCATTCACCTGTGTTTTTGTTGCACTTTGTAGGATGATAATTCCTAATAACAATGAAAACAATCTCCATAAGCTTATAACCAAAAAGCCAAACCCTTTGCTATTGAGTTGATTCCAGATCAAAATCTCTCCTCTCCCTGGAGGAGAGATGAGCACCGCCCTAGAGAGTGTGTCCGGTTGTACATCTTTGTAGAAGCAGCCTGCCACAGCTGGCTCTCCTGGAACAGCTGGTGGCTTCACACTGCCAGACTTCTGAGTAGTAGTTGAGCACTTTAACCACTGCAACACCTTGGCTCCTCATATGCTTAAAAAGCAATATGAAATATTTCTACAAGTCAAGGTGAGAATTTAGACCTCTGTTGGGGTGCCTCTGTCCTCTGAAAATTACCTGCCATCACCATTTAAGATTCCAGCAGTGTCATAGGTAATAATAAAAAAAAAAACCCTTACTCACTGCCCTTAAATCAATGCCTTCATGCCAAACTGACTGTGGACATGCGATCCAGGAAGGCTCTAACAAATTTGAGAGAATGGCAGTGAGAGATAGTAGCTCACTCGTGCATGTATGTGATATGCCTTGATATATACACGTATGTGCGTATGGAAAATAATCTCCACTGTTTATCTGCCTCAAGAAATAATATAGAGAGAATTATTTCTTAAATAATTTCTGCAACCTTGAAGTAAGTAGTAATTATATACATAAAATCAACCTGTGTTGTTTTCTACTTGACTCCTTTGCAGTTAACCTCTTTATATTGTGATATGTTAATATCATTAACTGTACAGTTAAAGTATCAAATGTGGTGTTTTTATTAAAAGCAATGATAGTCTTCAATCAAAAGCTGAAAAGACAGTATATAATACTCATTTAATATATGTACCACAGACCAATTATTTTGATGATAAAAACAATACATGATTACGTTTATAATTATGACTTTCGTTACCTGCTTGGAACCAGTAAATATTCCTCTCCTATTGGCAAGGCAATCTGAAATTTTTCTAAGAGTTTGAAGTACTGAGACATGTAGTTCTTGGGGAACCTCTTTTTCTTTGAAAGGAATTTTTCCACATCTCTGCGTGAAATAATTCCTTTAGGGTGTTTAGGATAGCCTTCCACTTTCACTGTCAAAATCTGAAAAGATTTAAACTCATATTACTGGAATTCATTTCGGAGGAGCTAAAGAATTAAAGTATTTAATGTCTCTTTGGCCAGTGAAAATGATCCAAAAAGGTTTGATGCTGCTGAATACAAACTCAACTTCCCGACATTGTCCATTTCAATGCAAGGCAGCCCCACAGAGTAGGAAGACGGCCCTGTAGGTTTCAAAGGCTGTTATTCTTTACAGGGGTAGAAAGTCTTTTCTTTCTGCTTCTGTAAAGACCAGAATCCTAAGGGGGGAGCTCAAGGTGGCCATGGGAAACCACACAGAGAAACATTAAGACACTAGAAATATGAGTGTAGCCTTCTGAGACTTTCTATCCCAATTCCCATGAATGAAGTGAGCTGAATTATTCTAGCCAATACTATGCAGAACAGAACCACTCAGCCAATCCCAGGCAACTCATAGATTTGGGAGAGCTCAGTGATACTGATAAGTGACTACCTTTTTAGCAAGTGTGCCGGCTACATTTTTGAGTGGCTTATTAATAACAATAAAATATAGGAATTTCATCTCAGTATTTCCACTAGTAAAAGACTTTCAATATGCCTTCAACCTAGCTACTTACACTTTTATTTGAGGAAAGGGTTATACAAAAGCTTTCGTGTTTCTCACATCTATTTTTCATCAAGATTAAATTGCCATGCAAGTTTTTATATGTGCCACCTGAATAAATCAATATGTCATGTTCATGGATCTTTTATCATAGAGTTAAATCAGTTTGGCAAACATCTCTAAGCCTTGATGGAAACTTTCTTAGTTCCCTAACAGCTTGGCGCACTTGGAGAGTGGGTGGGAACTTTAGAGTTGTGCACCGTGAAAGCATTCCTGGCCTCCACCTGAAGGCTCCTGGAGGTGGATACCCCACTTTTTTTTACTGACGGATGGCAGACTCATGGTTCTTGTTTCTCCTTGGTTATTTAGCTATGTCATTCTCTCTAAAGCTTCTCAAAAGGTCACTATATTTCAAGTCAATGGTGTAAATAGATGTTATTTCTTTCCTATAGTAATAGAAATTTTGACTGACCCTTCATGAAATAATTTTGAGACTTCATATTCTTGACATAATTCTCACCTAGATTATTGTGCTCATGGCATCCCTATGCTAATGATGAGTGATTCTGTGCTGTTTTATATTTAGTCACCCCCAGAATCATCAGGGATCTTAGTGCAATCATAACACCTGCTGCTTATAAATCTTTTAAAAAATTAATAAAACTGCTCCCTGGGTGCCTGTGATGCAAAGCAGTCATGAAGAAGGTACTCTCATGTTTGTATCACCCATAGGCACTTTGAGAACTTTAAAAGTTTCCAAATTCACATGAAAGCACAGCATTTCTGAATGTAACTTTATCTTTCTGGATGGTACAGAGGGTGATCAGTATCTGAGAGTCACAGGGTTTCACCTTGACCAGAGAAACCTTTAGAGTACATTTACAAAATCAATTTTCAACTGGTTGCACCCATCATTCCATGTCTACTTTTACTTGACACCATAGCAGGCCCTCTTGTTAAAATTATATAAGCATACCATCATTTAAAAACACATTTTTGCATGTCCTAAAAGAGATTCTTACATTCTCAGATTGTTCTTTGTGTTAGTATCTAATATTTTGTTCACTCAAAAGTGAACAGAGGCAAGGGCTTCTTAACTTTGCATTCAACCTCTCACCTAATCCTCTTAATATGCCTAATATTGTTATTGCGATGATGTGACACATGAAGAAAAGAATATGTTAAAAGTGCACTGAAGGTTACAAGTCTGAGTTGAGAAAGGATCTGAACACAAGTCAAGCTGATGTTAGAGCTTTTGATTTTGATCAATGTATTCTACTGACTATCAGTTAATCGTTGAGTGAAATCATAATTTCCATAATATATGTGTAGAAGAATGAATTTACTCTATTTGTTCTGATTTAATAGTGTCTACAACATTAGAATTAATTCTCTATCATAACAATGCTAGAATATGGTCTCAGTTTCTGGATCATAGAATTTAACCCAAATGAAATTTCTTTTCCCAATTAGCCACCTGCTCCCCCTGAACTAGAGCATAGCTATTTTTATTTAACATTATTTAAGGGAATATAATTCACATTACAGTTTAACTGTGATTGAACTTTCTTTTTCCTTTTCTACTTGAGAAAACCTAATTTATTTGACTTGATAGTGTTGACTTACCACCTATGCACATAGGCACAGTGCCTGGGTCTTAAAAATGGGGAGGAGGGGTATTTCTAATGTAAGAAGATACAGTTGTTTTAGAACTCAGACGACTTTGTGTAAAACCCATAAGCTACATTTAAGAGAATAAAGAAGTGCTAGTGAGAATCCAAGTTGGAGACATTCTCTCCCAGCTCACTCCAGTTCATGATGAAGCTGAAGGCACTGGTTCTTCATAGGGATGCTTTTCTCCCACAAGGACATTTTTGCCTGACTGGAAATATTTTGCTATTCATAATGGAGGGTGCTATCTGCATGGAGAGGATAAGTAGCAGTCTATCATGTGCCCCCAAAACCAATCATACTAAAGCTGAGAAACCCTGTTAGGATGTTCTGCTCTAGGGATTTTCTATGATAAACAAAGTTGAATTATACAACCAATCAATATAATCTCATATTATCATGCATTGTTGTTGAGAAAAAAATGCTTTCCATTTTAAACATAAAGAAAAGATAGCCATAACCACCACCATCCAATGTTTTCAAAGTTGTGTTTTGAGGATAAGCCAATCACATCCCAAAGAGTATTCAAATCTCCCTTCCATAGGCCCAGACAGAAGGTTGACAGACTCATCAACCCAATTTTCCTTCATGTAGGTGTGTAGGTCAAGAATTTTTAAAAACCATCCCTCAATTTACTAATAACCAACCCAAAGGTATCTGGATCTAGAAAAACAGCCCAGAACATGTTGGTGTCACCAATCTGTCTTGACTTGGAAATAAAACTTGAAAGTGAACTCCAAGATATTTTACCTTTTTCCATAAACTCATATTTAAAGAGCATACTATGTGAAATTTTTAATATCTTTAATAACTTCTACCCTCACTGAGCATGAACTCTAGACCTTCAATGCTCTAAATTCTACTCTTCAATCATTACCCCATCCCCCCAAATATAAGACACTCACCTGTGCCATGACTTTACAAAGCCACCTGGGTTCCACAAAATATAAGTCACTTAGTTGCAATGCTGGGTCTTGAAAATGAAGTAGAACACCTATAGGAAAATTCGACCAGTGAAACTAGGTTTCTCTAACCTGCCAAAGTCTGCCAAGAGAATCTAGTCCCAGCCCTCATTTTATACACAAGAAAGCTTTAGCATAGTCAAAGTATATCCAAGACTAGTCTGAAAATATTTTTAAAGCTCCAATGTCCCATATTACAAAGAAAAATTACTAAACTGTATAAAATTATCATAGAGAGCACGTTAGATTGCATAGCCTGTTTACACACAATTGGAGTTCATGATTTTCTTTTTATTTTCTAAATATAAATTACAAAGACATATTATCAAGTACAGATAAGAAACACAGTGTATCTCCAGAGGCGAATGGTTTAAGAAAGGGTAGGGAAATGAACATAGCATAATCCCTATAAAGATACTTTTCATGTTACAGATTTTGGGGATCAAATCAGCTTCCCAGCTACTTATTCTAGTATTACAAATCAACAGGCATATGTTTAGTAAGGTTACACTAATTAAATACACAATTAGTTGCGATTGTCTTCAATTGATGTTTTCTGTTTACTAGACCATAGGAGTTGGCATTGACTCAAGGTAGCGAGTCTGGTTTTCGTGAGACCATGCAGGCAACATGTGGTGACAGACAGAGCAAGGATTGTCATTCCCTTGCTGCATCGTGTCAGGCAAGCTTCATTTCTCTAAGTGCCCGGTGAGATTACTCAAAGAACGTTTTCCCTTACGGTGTCCAAAAGCGTTTACTTTTACATGCACTACATTAATTTGATTCTGTGGTCCCACAGAATTTGATTCAAGGTCCCACGCCACCTGAAGAAGAAAGGCAAAGTTCAGAGCCTACTCCTGCTCCAAACCTCTTTGCACAAATTTGACTAGAGAAGATTCGTTAAAAAGAAAAAAGGTCTCTTTTCAATGATGTACGTCTTAACATCCATGAAAACCCATTGACCTATTAAATTACGTTATGAGCACTCTACTAAGTTTAGATGCTAAATTCTATATGAGGTGTAGATGCGCTTTTATCAATTACTGCAGCTGGGGTTTGAAAAACATATGAAACAAATATACAAACCTGATTCATTAAGGAAGTGAACTGCATGAGGGAGTTCATTTTCATCTAACTGCAGTTGATTCTCCTTCACTAGCTGTAATAATCTTTTCCGGTCAATTACAGGAAATTCAATTGGCACATTTTTACGCTCTGATAAGATGATTTTCTCAAGTTCGACATAGCAGTCTGGAATCAGCTGCCCAACAACAGGCTGATCTCGGATCTGTGTAATTGCAAATGACAAGGTGCAGAAATCTACTTTATTCAGACACTAATCAGATAGTTGATAAATTCAATGCGAATATCTTTTACAGAAGAGGTTATATCATCCAGGAGAGAATTTTTAAGTAAATACAAATTGTAATGTGAAGCTCCTTCGATGTAAGAAATAAGATGAGTCTAAAATGAAAGAGTATGAGATAAGAAAATAATAGCATTTTATCAAGGGTCCACAAGGGTGGAAAGGTGGGGGAAGGAGGAGAAAAAAAAGGAGCTGATACCAAGGGCTAAAATAGAAAATAAAAGCTTTGAAAATGATGATGGCAACATATGTATAAATATAATTGATGAATGGATTGCTATAAAATCCATAAGAGCCCCAATAAAGTGATATTTTTTTTAAAAAAGATGGATCAGAGATACTAATTTAGAAAAATCTTGGAAAATTATATGGACATATTTTTCCAACTACCCAGAAAATCTATGGCAAAATTAGAGTAAGTCACCAATCATTCAGGAAGAATTTTACATTTTGGAAAACATTAATTTTATATCATAAACTTAAGGTTTTTGACCCTATGTATTGTATGAAAATACTCAGATCCTGGAATAAGACATCATAGTGTGCATTTATTGTTTGCAAAAAAGCATATTCATGGAAGGTTCTTATCAACAGTGAGGTCTAGAGTCAGGTGTGAAACCTCACACTAGCAGATTAAGCTCTGTAACCTTGAAGCTTGGGAAGGGGAAATGCTCTTAGCACCAACGGTTCTGAGAACATGATGATCATCAGTTTGTTACATCAGAACTGAATCACTGCCCATTAATTGAATAACATGTAGAACACTCTTTGAAAGATTAGCCTTAAGATGATAGCCTCCATATTCCAAATCTCTCTTCAGATTCCTCACCACTTTTTTTTCTCACTCTTGAAAATCTAATTTTAAGTAGATCCAACCCACCCACTGTGGTCAAGACCATTCGGATTTGAGGTGATGCTCTCCGTAGAGCAGAACTCTTCCCAGGGGCCCCAAAGGCTATGCAAACAGGGCGTGTGAAGTGTCATTTCTCTCCCATGAAATAAACCAATGCCAAAAAAACATGTATCTGAAATGCCATCGAGGACCGCCAGAGGGCAATCTCTCTCCATCTCTGTACTCCTCTTTTTTACCCGACAGGGCATAACAAATTTTCTACTATATTCTTAAACTGATTATTACAAATATTTTGGATTTTATTCATTGACTACAGATGTATCGTCCAGTCTTTGTCTCCTGGGATAAAGGAACCCACCAGCAGCAACTACAGCCATCATTACCACATCATCTCCAAACTCTCATCCAAAAGATTGTTTGGATGCTTCTCTTCTCGCCTTGGAAAATCAAATGTCATCCAATAATGAATGCAGTCATGTTGGGTTGCCTCATCATTTATAGATTAAAGTTAAATAAAGTGTCAGTTTGGAGTTTATATTTTAACCCAAGCTTTCTCCCAGGAAGCAAACGAAAAAGCAGTGGGACGGATGGGCTTAACTGACCTAGGACACAGGGATGGCAAAGGACCCCAGCCTGAGTACTGAGCAGAACAATATGGACAGCAGGCTGTCAGCCTAGAATTCTGTTTAAGATTCTGGCTCCTTCTAGATTGATTTTCGGGTCACCAGCAACCCAAAAAAATATAACAGAAAAGATTTGTTTGTTTGTTTTCCTAAAGGATAGGCATAGGAACTGCTAATAAGTGAGACAGAGGAAACATTAAAGAATGGTTAACTGAAAAGGAAACGATGGAAAACAAATAAGGTGAAAAAACCCTCTGCTTGATGAATAGCTAGTACTTGAATATCGGTCAAAGGCATCTTTGTTATTGTTAGGAGTTGACAGTCAGTGTCAGCTCATTGTGACTTTATGGACGACAGAACAAAATACTCTGCTGTGGCAGCCTAAGGGAAGACAGACTATTACAGTTCCGGCTGTAAAATAAACAACAACCACTCAGGTTCACTGCTTCTAGGCCTTCTGAAAGAGTTACTATGCTACAAAGCAGTTCCACAGACGTTCTAACATGTGAAATGTCTGCCTCAGCTTGCAATATATACCTTTCTGAAGGTGACCCTGCCATTTCTCAGATTATTAGTTTGCCTTTCTTCAATGGTGATGCCTCAGAGTTCATTTACAAGTGCCAGGAAAAAGGGGGGGCTTATTAATTGCTAGTGATAACTTGTAATTAAAAAGTGGTGCTAACCCGGTTTTATTATTTTTATAGGCATTGCACTTTTTCTAAACAAACTTACCCTCCAAGGAGATTTTAAGAAAATATGATCTATGCCCTGGCAGCCATGATAAAAAGAGAAGCTACAAAAATATTCTATGCAAACAACAGAATATTATAAATACAGAGACTATAGATCAGGAGAAAATCTCCTGGATAAAAAGAACATTCACTTGAATATGAATTTGTGTGTTTGGTTGACTTTTGACTTATTATGTGCGAGAAGGGAGTAAAACAAATCCACACCTCAGATAGAAAATACCCCATTGCCAGTAAAACCTTTTAGTGTCAGTGACAGATGTGCACTGAAACATACAAATTATTTCCTTGGGCACCACAAACATCAACATGTTTGTCTATGGTTCATTAAGTTTTGGATCTGTGGAAATGGAACAGAATAAGCTAACTGGCAACAGGGAGGTATAACCAGGGTGACCACATAATTCATCATCTGAACTGGAATTCTTTTGAGAACGGAGTGTAACAATATTAATAATTATGCTGAGATGACTCAGGCCAAACAGGACCCTCATTATAAGCCATGATCTTGATCATTAGCACTAACAAGCTTAGCCAACAGAGGATAATGATGAAATTCACCATTGCATTCATCACAATCAACTATTCAAGATGGTTTGGGGTTCAGTTTACATTGTGTTCTCTGTAAAATGTTAAGGTTTTTTTTCCCTGTATCTAGGTTTCTCCATGAAAATCATTTGTTTCATGAATTTTGCATATTGAAATTTGGCTTACCAGAAAAGAACTTACCAAAAGAGTGCGATTTAAAAATAATAATAATTTCTAAAATGAAAAGCATATGCTCACAAATTAAGACATTTCTTGGACATTGCTAGAATCCAAAGTGTTGATCTGGACAATTGCATAAAGGTTATATCTCACAATAAATATTGAAGGTAGAAAATATGGTGATGGAGATCATAGTGCCCGGGTAGAAGGCACAAAGGAATGCACAGGTTAAGCATAAAAAGAAAAGCATCAATTTGTCTAAATGGCAGTGGCAGCTTCATACTTGAAAGATAACATTCAATAGGCTAATAGTCACTGGTCCAATTGCTGCATCACCATTCCAAGAAGTTAGGAGAAAGGGCATTAGAAACATTCACGAACATACTACCTTGTCAGGATGCTATCATTTTGATCACATGTCTGTAAATTTTGCAGCATGGTATACATAAATAAAAGAGAAAGTTCTCTTATAATGCAAGCAGCTATGGGGAAACACCCCATGATGTCTAGATTATCGTCTTCTTCTCATGACTTCTGCCATAGCTAAGCAGCTGTAGAGCATCAGATTTAATAAAGTACATTGATCTACTAACCTATACTCACAGCTACCCAAAGCACAGAGTAGAAGTACCCCTGTTGGTTTCCCAGACTCTAACTCTTCACTCAATGGAAATGAGTTTGGCATCCGGACTAACTACTGAGCACAAACCATATTACCTTGAAATTAAGGCTCTCATTTATAATTGTTTTCCGAAGTTTTGCTAACGCATCGGATTCCTCAGTGGCATTCACAAAGTGGTAATCCCGGATTGCAGGAAACCCTCGCTTGTTCAAGAGTTCCTTGGTGATTTTACTTATGCAGGCTTTACGTTGCTTCTCATCAGAAACATCCAAATGTGTGCCAACAAGAATGACAGGAGAAGAAGAAGCCCGTGCCTAGAGAGAAAGACACAAAATAAGCTTTTGTGTATGTGTGTGTGTGTTTTTTGAAATTGGGACTGCTTACACTTCTGTTGATTATTGCTTCTAAAAAAAATCACCTGAATAGAAATGAGAAATTGGGAGCCTTCAAGAAAATCCAGAAAACAATTATCCCTAAGTATGGATGAAAGTGAGAATCACTCAATCAATATAACAATATCCTTACTTAGACCTAAGAAAAAATGTAACCTTATACAATTTTAACAGTCATTTCTCTGCTATTCTTGATTAACCCAACTACTACCATGTTCAGGTGGCATAAATTGTAGTAGCAATCTAGTTTTGTTTTGTTTTATTATACATTCCTTAAAATAGCTTAATCTGTAATTACACTTTTGATTTCTAAGTAAAATTAGTACTTAATGAAACAAACAGTCACATCAAAAATATGGTTATTTTCCCCTTCATCTCAAATAAATGCTAATCCACTATCATATTTTCTCACTTCTTCAAGTTATAATAAAGTCAAGATAAAAGAAGCTTTTACAAAAAATACCACAGGTATAGAACAATAATACACAAACAGGATGGATGTCAAACTGGTAAGACATAAAATCATTTTCAGAAGAACCAACAGCTCATCTTAACTTTAACACACAATTCTTAAAAGTCATAATATGTAGAGAAATGACTGCCAGGCAGCAAGGTAGAAGGAAGGAGAACAGATTTCAGATATAAAAGAATATTAATTTGGGACCATCAACAAGTGTAGGAATGAAAGCATTTAGTACTAAATGGCTATCAAAAACATTGCTGTATGGTCATAAATGTATTGCTATTCTTTATTTGATTGACCTTAAGTTAGGAAAGTGTATGTTCCATTCAAGAAATGATATACTATTTAAAATGGCTTAAATATGTATAATCTAACTATAATAAAGGGATTTTTAGGCATCCACAATACTCATAATTTTGGAGCCTGCTATTTTTGTCACAAGTTAATTACTTTGGAAATTTACCAACTTGAAAAACATCATGCTGCTTTCTTTTTTACGAAGTCATTTGAAGAGGTTGTTCAAGTCACTCTTTGCTCTGGATAGATTACCTTACAAACAAACAAGAAACCAATGTCATCACTTTCTATTTTCCAGTAACTACAGCAGATCACCTTTATATTGAAGAGCCAGGGCTTCATGGCATCGACTTCGGCTTGTCCTTTGCTGAGGTCATAGACAGCCAGATACAATGCCCGCTGCGTCATAAAGTGGGGGTGCGTACTGTAGAATTCCTCACGACCTACGCAAGCATGGCAGGGTTTGTTTGTTTTTCCTTTATGCTTTTCACACAACAAGCAAGACTTTTAAAACATATTACTTTAATCAACACTACTCCATCTCTAGCATACTAAGAGAAAAGCAAACAGCAGACAATGTTTAAAACCCAGATTTGGGCCTTTATTGGTGGTTCCAGTATATGAGTCAGTGGCCAGCCTTTGACTTAACCTAAACTGCCAGGTATGGGTTCCTCACATTGTCGTGTCCTTGCACCTCTACTTCTAGGACCAGAGTAATATAAAGAGAAGCAAATGGCTTTGGAAAACTTCCATAGGGACCTCCAGTTCTGCTTACTATCTTCCAATTGAAAAATTCAAGTTTGATATCCCTATTCTAAAGAATGGTAAAGTTTAAAACTCTAGATAAGTAGATACCTGCGAAGTCCCAAACGTTTAGAACTAGTTCTTTCTTCCTTTTGCCTCTGATGGGCATAGGCCAGTCTTTCACATCAATGCCAACCGTGGCACTTTGCATTCCAAGATCTGATTTCTTGGTTTTCATTAATTGCTGCAATAAAGTGGTTTTGCCACTTTCAGTGTTTCCCACAATCATAAGTTTCATTCGGTTATAAGGCACAGCTTTTTTCAATCGTTGTTGAAGAAATCTGGTATTTGAAAGACAAAATTATGTATTTTTTAACATTGCATTAAGATTTAGGTGACTTCTTAAACACCTAATATTTAAAATAATAGACTTTGATAAAAATATAGTATGCTAGAATGAGTAGCTTATATAACACAGTACAAGGCTTTCCCTGCACGTTGAAGGCATATATTTTGTTCGAGGTGATCTCACTGAGGGCCATCGGGTGGATTCCATCTCAGAGGCCCCGGTAGGACATAGGCAAGCTGCACCTGTGCATTTCTGAGATAGACAGAGCTCTTGATGGGATTGGAAAGCCTTGTCTTTCTCCTGGACGGCAGCTTGTGCTTAGCAGCCCGCTCCAGAACCTACTGTGGTACCAGGGCTGCTTAGTGTCGTGGATAACCAAATACAGTGACAGGTACACTCTCCCTAGAAATAATCAAAACAGGCTAATATATTTGAAATGCTACTTAGAGCATATTACAAATACAGATATTTCTTTAAATAGTACAAGTAAGGCTTAAATTTTTCTGAATTATAAAATTTAACAGAAATCATATAACATAGAACCAAGATATAATACATATATATATACTGCTTGGCTATAAAATCATATTAGCTACATTACATAATGTTCATACATTACATATATGTTCATATGCATGTACATATGAATGTACATATCAAGATGTACATATATAGAAAGGAATTTTAAAATGTTTGTGGGAAAATCGTGCTATCTTTAAATTCATTTTTTTCCACAAACTTTTTGAAGTTCCCTCACATATAATGCATATGGATAGCAAAATCACATTAGATATATTATAAATAAACATATAAACTATTAGTACTAGATATAGATAGTTTTCATCAATCTTTATATTAAAATAATTTAAACTAGAATTGCTATAAGTGGTCAAACAAAACCACCTGAAGGTCATAGATTTTAAATGTTATCAAATTTATAATGAACATAAAATGATACAACTTTTAACTATATTAAAATTTTGACTTTAAAATTAGAAGAGTAAATTAAATTATAAGTGAGTTTTTGAGACAATTAACTGATCCATTCTCATAATAAATAAGAATCTAATTAGCATTTTTGGCAATCTGACCAAAAACCATTGCTCATTCTGATTTCCTTAATACTTTAAAAATCTAACAAGTCAGATCTTAGATCCACCACAATAGAAATAACTAATTTTCTCACAACTTTAAGTTTGTTTATGCCACAAAGAAAATCAGTGAGTCAGATAAATATACTCTCAACATTAATTCACAAAAATACCATTACTAACAAATAAATGTTGCTTGCCACTTCTGCTCATCCACATTTCTGTCTTTTCTAAAATTTTCTATACACACTATGGAATAGTCATGTCATAGCTTGATCCTATAACATAATTCATTAGAAATTTGGACAACTTTAGTAGCAATTAGGCCATTTTTTTAATTAACCCATTTTTTACATGAATATATCTAGAGTGAAACCTATAGTAGATAATTAGGTAGAAGCATGATGGTGACAAATTCCTTTTAAATTAAACCAAGCTCCGGAGAACAGAAAACCAGATAGTCATAAAAAGAGCAAAGAAAGGAAATGTGAGGATGCAGGAGAGACTTGGGTGCATGTAATCCATTTGTAATTCAACAACTACATCTTACGTGCCCTGCCTGTAATGTGGCGGGAGCAGAGCCGTATGGCTACGCTCACAGATAGACATTATAGTGCGTCCTACAGAGTGATCATGGACTAACCAGCTTGAAACAGACAATAGAACAAAGGGTGTAAGTACGATATCGATGAGATTTGAAGTCTTTCAAGTGTGAACACCACATGCTCCAGGTTTAAGTCACTGATAGTGAAAATCAGAATTGATGATCAAGTTTGATATACCTCTAATACATTAGGATGTAACATGCATGTGTTAACTATTGATGACTGTGAGAGGTCAAATGAGAAGTGATACGCTGATAGCGATCTTGACATTGTTTAGTGATGACCAAGTGACCAAAGAGCCTGCGTGGGCGCTGCCTTTCCGAGTTGCTACTGAACAGTTTGATGGGGGAGCTCATCCGTTCTCTCCAGGCAGCTCGTGCAGGAAGGAGGATGCGGGGACCCTCCACACTAGCCCGGAGTGAATCCGTTCCTTCGTTCCTTCAGCGCCAAGCGGTTGACACGAGGATGTTATTACTGGCGAACGGCCCTCGGTCCTTTTTTTGGCCTAAATTGTAACTGTGTTTTTATGCAAGCGAGATCGAAGAAACAGATGTAATAAAAACAAGTGGAAATTAAATGATCTAACCTTATGATGTCTTTGGCTTTACCTCCTATGTGTTTAAAATCAAAATTAAGACGCAGTTCATCCAGAGGCAGATCCCATATTTTGCTTAGTTTCCCCATTTCGTTCGGGAATGCACTCAGTTCCGAGTTGTAACTAACATCAAGCGATGTCAGGTTTTCAAGACAGCCAATCTCCGGAGGAATCTGAACGAAAGGAAAAAGAGTTGAGCCTGTGCGTGGGAAGGAAGGAAGGGAGAGGCAGACGGTGCGGCCAAGGAACACGGCGCTGTTGTTGCCACACTGTTCTCCGATGTCCCAGAAGCTTTTCCAACTTTTTGTCTATAAATGTGGACAAACCAGAGGGGAATAAAGGACTTACCCCAAACCATCTAAGTCACTTTTAATCTTTAGAAAGCCAGGCTCCCTTTGCAACATATTTCATCTCACAACCTTAAAAGTAAAGAATTCGTTATAGTTATTTACCCTTATCCTATCCTCTCCTCGTCGGCTTCATTCAACTCTATCATGCTATCTTATTAAGCAAGGCAATGCAGATTGAAACTTAATTGCAACCTTAAGTTCTTCAAACACACCTAAATATTTACACTTAAGTGGAATTTTTAATTTGAGAAATTTCCCACGTTTCTAAAATCTACTCAGACCAGGTTGCTTTATCATATAAACTATTAATTTGCGGGCTGAGCCCCAGTGTCATAGTGGTTTTACGCAGGACTGTGGCCCACTGGGATGGTTTAATTCCAGCAGCGGCTCCACAGGAGCTGGGCCTCCTACTCCCACCACCAGAGGGCAGTGATGCCTAAAAAAATACACACACACACACATATATAAATTTGCTGGCAAAAGAGGTAATCAGCAATACAGTTATTCCTAAACCAACTTAACAGTTTTAGGTATTTAATCTGTCTTGTGTTTCTGTGGGTAATAGGCTTCACCTTGACAAAGCATGTTTTTCTGAGAGAAATGCAAAATGAATTTTGGATCAACTGGTGGAGTTTTGGATTTGCTAATGGCAGCAAAGAGAAACAAATGTGGCTGACCTATGTTGCTGCCCAGCTTTGCTTATCGCTGACACGAATACTTGAGTAGCAAGGTGGAGGTATGCAGAGCTTGGAACATGTAGGAAAAATATATCAGCTTAATAACACAAAATATATACAGTCCAGAGAAAACTAGAGGAATGTAGAGCTGTCTGAGCCTGTTAGCACATCAGAGATTGGCTGACAGAGTGATGCGTTAAAAGCAATATCCCTGTCCAGGAAGTTGATTCTGACCCATCAAGACTCTGTAGAGGATTTCGAAGTCTGTAATCAAAAGACAAGTTGCATTGGGTTAAATCTGCTGCACAAGAACTCTCTAGAGTGTTGAATAGCAAGGAAGCTGCTTTGAAAACGAATATGTGCCAAATCCAAGCCATGGTACTTTCCATCACCTCATCTGTATGGAAAAGTTGGGCATTGAATACGAAAGAACAAAGAAGAGTCAATGTGTTTGGATTGTGGGGCTGGAAAAGAATATCGAAAGTACCATGGACTGCCTAAAGAACAAACAAGTCTGTCTTGGAAGAAATATGGCCAGTGTGCTCCTTAGACAAGGATGGCAAGGCTTCATCCCATGTACTTTGGGCCTGTTCTCAGGAGAGACCCGGCTCTGGAGCAGGCCAGCATGCTTGGTAAAGCAGAGGGCAACAATAAAGAAAGCAGCATGCAGCAAGATGCATTGACACAGAGGTTGCAACATGGGGTTCACGTATAGGAATAAATATCAGGAAGGCCCAGCACAGGGCAGCGCTTTGTTACGGTGTGCATACGGTCATGATGGGTCAGAAAGCACTTGATTACCACTTACCCCCACAATTTTCTACGGCAGCAGAAAGCCTCATCTGTCTCCCACAGGATGGTATGTGGTTAACACTTTGGGTTAACAGTAAAACTCTTACCCACCAGGATGCCTTTAAAGCACTACACCTATTCATAATTAAATATTTGTAGGATTTCTAAAAAACAGAGCAGCAAACAAGAAGAAGAAGAAGATCTCATTTACCTCAGGGTAAGATTAGCATTTATTCATGAAGGAAAAATATCAATTAAAATTGAAAATGATAATTTGCTATGGTATAAATTAAGAAAGCACATCTATATTTGACAATAGTTTTAAGCAAATACAGAGGAACTCTTACCTCTTTCAGTTTATTACGAGAAAGGTGTAGCTTCTCCACTCTAGACCATATCTGAGCTTTCTCACTCAAGTCCAACAGGCTGATCTGATTAGAACTAAACAAGAGTTCTCTTAAATTCAAAGATTTCCAGTGTGCAGGACCTGGTAGATACTGAATATTATTGCTGTTCATGTCTAAGGAACGCAAGCTAAAATAAAACAATGCCAAGACAAAAGCCAAGTCAGAGATTTCAAAATACATGAATTAATATCGTAGGCAGTGTTCACAAGTGGGAAACACAGACATAACTTGAAAAGTCATATTATTTACATTTAGATATGCAAATGTGTAGGAAACCTGGCAGCACAGTGGCTAAAATGCTTGGCAACTATCTGAAAGTTTAGTGGTTCGAACCTCTCATCAGTTCTGCAGAGAAAACCTGTGGCAGCCTGCCTATGGAAAGCTTTTCAACCTGGAAAACCTGATGTGGCAGTTCTACTCTGACCTATAGGGACATCATGATCAATCATTGACTTGATGACGTTGGGATTGTTTTGTTTTTGAGTATATGTACACATGTGTTTATCTTAAAAGAGCTATGGGGAAAAAGTTATGTTTCACAAGGAATAATATTAAAAAACAAAATTGAGGTAAACTTTTCCTACTTGCAGGTGCTTATAAAAAACATTCTCAGAAAAGTTGTGTGGGGTCCATGAGAAGTAGCCTGCTTGGAATGTCTGACAAATAGCTACTGTTGAGTGTGGTTGGGAAGAATAGAACCGCCCTTTGAGCTCCCTTTGGCATGAAGTTGGTTCAGTAAAATCAGATCCCCAGGTCAGTTTATCCCACAGAGCTGCTGGTGGAGTCCAAGTACCAACCTTGCACTTAGCAGCTGAACACTTTAAACACTGCACAACCAGGGATCATATGAAAAGTAACCAACACATGTAACAGAGATTCACACAAGGTGGAACGCCAGAGAATATGGAGACAATGGCCCTTAGTTCCCTTGAGGTTGGGAACTGACTCGTCTTTCAAAGCTTCCCCAACCAACTGGCAGGTTGACAGAGACTACATTAGCACTAGAGGGCTGTGCCCACTGCAGAAGAATCTAGCATTTGAAATAAAAAAAAAAACAAATACAAAAACAAAAAAAAACCATTTCCCCCAGGAACCCAGTTCAGAAGGGCTAGCTAGGAAAGAAAGGGGACTGAAGGGAGGAGTGAGATAAGTGATGTGACATGAAGGGAACTGCAGTGAATGCAATTAGACAATGCAGTAAACTGGTGAGTATACAACTGATGATCTGTTCTGTAAAGGTTCAACCAATTCACAACAGAACACTTAAAAAAGAAGTTCTGCTTTCCTGGCCTTAAAAAGTATAGCCTATTTCTCCTTGTGAATTTTGCTCAGATTGGAGAATTCTTCAGAGGCTGAAAGTTAATGTTAATTAATATTGGATGTGGGCATTTTTTTTTACCACTCCGTGCCAGTGTTGACCAAAACTGTAACACCAAACATGGTGCCTGGCATATCAAAAGCTCTCAATGCAAGTGAATGGCTTTCCTTAAAAAATAACTGGCCCAAGTTTGCATGAAATCATAGAAAATGAGCCCCAGTGGTGTAGTGGTTGTGTGTGGGACTGCAGCCCACTGGCTTGGCGGTTCATATCTAGCAGCAACTCTCCAGGAGCAAGACTGGGCCTCCCACTCCCACCAGAGAGCAGTGATACCACCCCCCAAAAATCATAGAAAACATGACTCATGGATATGTAAGTATATGTGTGAAGGGAAAATAAAGACACTGATTTTTATATTTTTGACTAAGGAAAGGTCTACTGGAAATTGACAGTGATTTACTAAGGCTCATTCATCCACCACATTTGAAGCATGGTGAATTGATTGCAAGCTCATTTAGAGAATCTGCTTAGACATAGTGGGAGATCATCACAGCAACACATATATTTTTGTTCTTAAATTGCTAGATTTATACCTTATTGAAAGGCTGAAAACAAATGAAAAATGAAGGGGATGTTACTAGAGATACAAGATGTATGTCTTTTATGGATCAAATTGTGTCCCTCAAAGATACTGTTAAGTCCTAGCAGATCCTCTACACCTCATATCTTACTTGGAATTTGAGTCCTTGCAGATGTATTTGGTTGACAAGAGACCAGTAGACTCGTGTCCTTATAAGAAGAGAAGAGGTACAAAAGATTATCATGTGAAGACAGAGGCAGATATCAAACTTATACCATCAACAAGGGAAGACTGGGATTACCAGAAGCTAAAAGAAGCAAAGAGGATCTTAGAGGCTTTGGGCAAAACAAAGTCCAGACAATAC
This sequence comes from Nesogale talazaci, assembly GCA_004026705.1. NCBI lineage: Eukaryota > Metazoa > Chordata > Mammalia > Afrosoricida > Tenrecidae > Nesogale > Nesogale talazaci. Next base: position 56,801 of record PVJH01004742.1, on the reverse strand, counting down.
CCTGAATTCACTCTTTGAGCAGCCAGACTGTTAAACAGTAAATTTCTGTTCTTTTAGACCACAGAATTTTCATAATATGTAGTGGGAAACTAATAACAATGTCTAACAAACAATGCCTACAACTTGTCTGTCAGTTTGCCATACTGTGGTGGCCTATGTGTTGCTGTGGTGCTGGAAACTCTGCCAATGTTATTTCAAATGCCAACAGGGCCACTCAAAGTAGACAAGATTCAGAGGAGCTTCTAAATGAGGGAGAAACAACGAAGTAACACTAGCCTCCTCCTTTTGGACAAAAGAACTGTTGAAATCTTTATGAATAGCTCTGTAACATTATCAGATAGTGAAGACCTCATGAGTGGAAGAAGTGGAATATTGTCAGCGATAGTGCCAGAAGAGGGGTCTCTTGTGACTGAAGAAGAGCTAATTTCTTAGAATGCAGTTGACCATGATGTTGTGAGATGGGTAAAACCTATGGGAGTGAATTCTCTGCATTTCCATTTGCTGATGGGCCATGACTCACAGAAAGGAAAAACAGCTGCAAAAATCCGCTAATGATCAGAATGTGGAATGTGTGAAGTATGAATTTAAGAAAATTGAATGGATATTGACAAAGGTCAATATCCTAGGTATTAGAAAGCTGAAATGGATTGGAATTGGGATATTTTGAATGGGAAAATCCTATGATTTGCTATGCTGGGTATAACACCCAACAGAAATGGCCTGGCATTCATTGTCAAAAAGGACATTGCAAAATCAATCATGAAGTCCAATTCTATCTGTGACAGGGTTATATTTGTAAAATATAATCCTTGATTGCTTTCAAGGAAATCCAATCAATATAATTATTATTCAAATTTATGCACCAAATATAAAAGCGAGAGAGAAAGAAATTGAAGAATTTTACCAATGACTTCAATCTGAAATTGATCAAATGTGCAGTCAAGATGCATTGATAGTTATAAGCAATTGGAATGAAAATGTTGGAAACAAAGAGGAAGAAACAGTAGCTGGAAAATATGGACTTGGTGATAGAAGTGAAACAGGAGATCACATGATAGAATTTTGCAAAACCAGTGAATTATTTATAGAAAATACATTTTCAACAAGACAAAATGTGACACTGCACATAAATTTCTACAGAAGGAATACAAAGAAATCAAATTTACTATATCTGTGTGAAGATACAGTAAAGAAGCTATCAGCAACTAAAATCAGGACAGTGTTTAACTATGGAACAAATCAATAATTGCTCATATTCATACATAAGTTCAGGATACTCTGGGAAAAAATTAAAACATGTCCATGAAAACCAAAATATGACTTGAGTTTATCCCACCAGAAATTTGGGAACATCTCTAAAACAAATTGGGCCCATTGAATACAAGTCACTGAAAACCCAGTGAGCTGTTGGAGAACATCAAGACCATCATTGATGAAGGAAACAAAAGGTCATTTAAAAAAAGGAAAGTAAGTTGCAATCAAAGTGGATACCGCAAGAGACTTTGAAACTAGTTCTTCATCCTAAAGTAACTAAATAATGTAGAAGAAATGATGAAGGTAAAGCTAAAGGAAAAATTTCAAAAGACAATTTGAGGAGACAAAGTGAAATATTATAATGAAATATGAAAAAACCAAGAATTAGAAAACTAAAAAGGAAAAATAAATTCAGTATATCAGAAAGGATAAAAACTCAGGGAAAAAATCAAGCTTGAATTGCAATCTTGAAAGATTTTAAGGGCAAATTATTGAATGATGCAAGAAGCATCAAATAAGAGAAGATGGAAAGACTACACAGTGCACTGTACCAGAAGTAACTAGTCAGTGTTCAATGATTTCAGAAGGTACAATATGAGTAAGAATTAGTGATGCTGTAGGAAGAAAATTCAAGCTATACTGAAATCATTATCATAAAACAAAGCTTCAATAATCGATGGGCTACTAGGTGACATGTTTCAAAAAGCTCCTGAAGTCCTGGAAGCACTCACTCATCCATGCCAGGAAAACTGAGAGCTACTTGGCCACCTCACTGGAAGAGACCCCTGTTTGTGCCCATTCCAAAGAAAGGTGACCCAACAATATGATTAAATCATAGAACAATATCTTTGATATCAAAGGGAAGTAAAATTTTGCCGAAGATCATTTAACAATGGCTGCAACCGTAATTGACAGAGAACCTCAAGAAATTCTGGCTGGATTTAGAGGAGCATATGGAACAAAGAAAATCCTTATTGCAGTCAGACGGAACTTGACTCCAAGCAGAGAATCCCAGAAGGATATTTATTTGTATTGCATTGACTGTGCAAAGTATTAGACTGTGTGGACCATTATAAACTATGGATAACCATAAGAAGAATAGGAAATCCAGAACACTTCACTGAGCTCATGAGAAACTTGTGTATGGATCAAGAGGCCATTGTGTGAAAAGAATAAATACTGTACATTTTAAAATCAAGAAAGGTAAGTATTAGGGCTGTATAGTTTCATCATATTTGTTCAATTTATCTGGTAAGAGAATCATCAGAAAACGTGAATTATATGAAGAAGAGTGTGGCATAGGAATTGGAGGAAGGCTTATTAACAGCTTATGATACACAGATGTGGAAGTCATGTATTTGATGTCAATTTCATGATTGGGAGTGTAGGGGTGGAGTCTAGCCTGTCACTTGGGAGACAAGCAATGAGGCCTCTGTGTGGGCACGGCTTTCTCCTGAGAATTCTGAGAAGTCTCACAGTATTTCCCGACTGGAGAAGAGAGACTTGACTCAGTCTCCGAGATGACAAATTATTGACAAGATGAGATGACAGCATGCTGATCCATCCTGATTCCTGGAGAATGCACATGCTGGAGGAGAAGACACATGGGCTTGCCCTGATGGAAGCAGACCCCTGGGGCAGGAGCAACCACCGAGAGGCCCCTGCCAGCGCTGAGATGATTCTACCACCAATGGATACTGTTGATAGACCCTGAGCCCCGGAAATGAGGACTCACAGGGAGACCACTACCAGTGACAGGACGCTTCTACTGCACGTTTTGTGAGTTGGAAGGAGATGTTATAGACTGGTATCAGATATATGGGCTAATATCAGACTTATAACTTTGGACTAGACTGGGTTGGAATGCTTTTTCAATGTTCCATTCCTCTTGTATATAAACCTTTCCCTTGTATCCATAGGTGTGTTTATGAATTTGTTTCTCTAGTCTATCCGGACTAACACAACAGATGACACAAACTTGCTTGTTGAAAGTGAGCAGGACTTAAAGCACTTATGGATGAAGATCAAGGATTACAGCCTTCAGTGTTGATTACAACTCCATATAAAGAAGACCAAAATCCTCACAGTCAGGCTAATATGTAACATCATGATAAATGGACAAAAGATTGAAGTTTTCAAGGATTCCATATTGCTTAGATTCACAATCAATGGTTATGGAAGCAGCAGATCAAAAGAGGTGTTGTATTAAGTAAGTCTGCTGCACAAGTGACTTAAGTATTGAAAAGCTAGGATACTACCTTGAGGACTAAGGTACATCTGACCCGAGCGATGGTATTTTCAATTCCTTCAAATGCATGTGACAGTTACACATGGAATATGGAAGATCAAAAGAAAGCTGATACATTTGAATTGTGATAGAGAAGAATATTGAAGATACCATGGACTGTCGAAGGGCAAACACATCTGTCTAGGAAGAAGTACAGCCACAGTGGTCCTTTGTGGCAAGGAAGATGAGATTTTGTCTTACGTGACTTGTGCATATTGTCAGGAGAGACCAATCCCTGGAGAAGGACATTGTGCTTGGTAAGGTGGAGGGGCAGCGGGAAAGCGAAAGGCTTTCAATGAGATGGACTGACACCCTGGCTGCAACTAGGGGAGTAAGCATCAGAACAATTGTGAGGTTGGCACTAGACCAAACAGTGGTTGTTGTGCATGAGTTCTCTGTGCGTGAAAACTGACTTGATGGCGCTTAACAAAATGTATTGGAAGCCAAGTTGGCCATCAGCAGATCTTCCCAAAGTCATGCCTCTTTAGCCTCTCTTGGAAATTGATTTGGTTGGGCAGCTTTGTGCTCATTTATGAAATAAAAAATCAAAATTAAATAAAGCATACATAGAAAAGATTGGACAACTATGTTGTAAAGCAGGGCTTAAAGGTTAGACGTGATTAGGGACGGGTTAGTATGTTTAGTTTTCGGGGTCTTCTTTCAAACATGTACATCTGATTCAGCTTCCATGGTTACTTAACCTTCAAGCAGTTTTAAATATGTCCATCCTTTTAAAAATATGAGACCATCTGTTTTTGATAGTTACCTCCATAAATAAAAGAAACCACCAGTATTAGATAACTACATGAAGGGTACGTGATTACACCTTTGTAATAAAGTATTGTCTTTCTTCATTATGAAGTGAGGAAAACAGTAGTTATATTATAGGATCATGGTAACATTAAAGACATAATTCACAGCATAATCAATTGTTTTTGACATCTTTTTATAGAGTTTTTGACATATTTTAAGGCTATATTTAAATTAACTATTCTATTTGATATGGTTAGATTGCAATTAAAAGTTATTTGCATAAATATTTGCATGCTTACACAATATGCTTATGACTTAGTTTTATAATATATGATGGAATTAAAATAGAATTTAAGATGAAATATTTAATAATGTCTAAATTTACAGCTAAGAGGGAGTTTTCACTTTCAATTAAATTAACAATATCACACACCCCAACACACACACACACACACACACACACAAACCTAGAATATTAATTACTCTAATCTTCACTCAAATACTATTTAAGTAAAATATCAAAGCAAATAATCTTTGGGCAACATACCAAATTCGAAGAACAATTAATCTAAAAAAATAAACGTGATAGTAGTACAATCTTATTTTGATTATAATGGTGCAAAATTTAATTAATTAATATTAAAGTGCTTTTACATGATTATATACTTAAAATAAAAATTAAAAAAATTTTAAATCAACAGGGTGCTCTATTTATTCAAAATCAAACATTCATCTTTTCAAAAACAGTAAATTGAGACTATATAGCAATCAATTATATTTATATATCTAAATTAAAACCATGTTTCTGAAGATTCTGTAACAGCTTCAAGGTTTTAAAAATCCAAACAGTTTACTTACTGTGGTAACTTTAAAATTGCTTCTGGAACACATGTAAATATGTTTTGAGATAATTTTAGACTTGTTATGGAAGAAGGCAAGAAGGGCATTGCAGCTAAAAGATAATAAAAATAATATTATGGGCATTTTAATCAATGGAACTAGATTTCTAATAGGTATAACAATATGAACAGCTTCCAATAGTATGTAACTTTAATTTAATTTCTACTCTAACACTAGCAATAAAAAATCTATTTTTAAAAGACACTATTGAAATATTGCAACTGAACAATAAAACACTATGCCACTGTTATCAGAATTAATTAATCTGAAAGCAAAATCACCTAAATATAACTGCACAGAGTGGAAAGTATTTGAATATTCAAATAATGTACGGTGTCATTATGTGGCATACAGAATAGATAAGCTCAAATGACTTTTATGTGACTATTACAAAATATTTTCAAATACTTCACTAACCTTCAGTACCTATGACTGTGACCTTATTTGGAACTAGAGCTATTTTAAATGCAATTACTTACAACAAGGTCATTGCCCATAAGCAATATAAAAATAAACGTTTTGCAGGATATAATCTCCTTTAACAAATATTCTATGGAATAATAATTAGTTTTACCTAAGAAAGTTTTCTTGATCAAATGAGCATAAGAGTTTTTTTTAAGTATTTAGCAGAAATATCTCCTCTTCAATATGCTGATATATTTTATAAATTTTCAAGAGGGAAAATATAGTATCTGGTACTTCCTGGAATAAAACTCTATGTATCACAACATGGAATATTGTGAAAAAAATCACATAGCCTAATTTCTTATTTTGAAATGAGTGCAGCTAGATCAGAAACACTGAGACTCTTGCAAGATATAAAAATCTGAACATGGTATAAGAATTTCTTAGCAGTTTTCATTTTTTAAATATGAATTATGCTTTCTCTCTTTAAAAATTTTAAGAGTCAGAATGTTCCAAGACAAATCCTGTCACTTTCTGTTGAGGAACAGGAAGATAAATGCTAAACTTCAACTATTTCTGAAAAGTTTGTTTGGTAAAATGAACTAAAAATTTTTTAAGATACTTAAAAAGTAAAAGGAGTCTTGAGGATCAGCTGTAACACACAAAGTCATAAAATTACAGAATTGAGGCTGCATCTTATAAGGGATTATGTTTAATGGTTCCATTTATAGGACACTTGTGTGGGGCATCATCTCAAATGAGATCAAATGAGAGACTGAAACCATTAAGTGCAAGAGAAAGCAAACAACTTTTTTGTACCTACATTCTATCCAGACTTGCACAATAAGAAGTTAGATGAACTTCTCTCTCTCTCTCTCTCTCTCTCTCTCTCTCTCTCTCTCTCTCTCTCTCTCTCTCACACACACACACACACACACACACACACAGGTATTCAAACTGAGGTCAATTTTCAATTCTATGTTCAAGGTATGATTATACTCTAGATTTGAGAGGAAAAGAGAATCAGAAAAGGAGGAGGAAAATCGACATAATTTAGCATGTCTTTTATTCATTTCTGGAAAATCAAGCTGTATCCTAAGCATTTCTTAGGATTATAATCTGCTACCTTCCTTAATCGATTCTGTAATCATGAGAATTATCTGTTAGCTCTGTGTTGGCATTGCAATGCCTTATCAAACCCAGCAGAGGAGACATCTGAATTGGTAAAGAAGGGTGGCGGAACGTCTGGTATCTGCCTCATAGGAATAAATCTTGGCTAAGGTGGAGCTTGATTCTCTTCACCCTTTGTGATGTCAGCGAAGGTCAGATACTACCCCAACACCATTCTTACCACTAGCCTCAGAGCCTTGTGCTGGATCACTTGTAAAGGATATTATTTTTACAAATATGCTTTAGTTCTGTAATCTGAAAATGACCTACTGGCTTTGTGGAAACAAAAACAAGTAATAATACTAATGAAAATCACACTTGGAATCCCATCTCTAAGAACTTCAGTATGAAACAGAGTTCAAGGGTAAGGCTGGTTGATCCCAGCACAGACAGCCATCTGCGTTTTCAGGAGATGGGAGACATCAGTCCGCCAAGGCATTGCCATTTTAACCATTCCTAACAACCTAGTCACTTTCCCTTTGAAGTTCCATCAAAGTATTGCAATTGAAATTAGGTGAAATGTGCATATGTGTACATTCACAAGACACAACACTTACCAAGAAAGTTCATTCTGGCACTGAAACTCTCCACTTTAGGACACGCCTCAAGAAAGTTCTCTGGAAGGGATGAAACGTTGTTCTTACTGAGATTTAAGATCTTCAGTTCCTTCAGGCCCAAGGGGGAGGCTATTCCTGAGATTTTATTTCTAGTCATAAAGAAAAATTAGTATTAAATTACATACTGATGTGATTTTAAGAAGCTATCAAAATGATTTACTTAAAACTAGTCTCAAAGCAGATTTATTAAATTTAAGATTTATTAAATTTAAGATTGGTAATGAAAATGTAAGTGAAATGATAGGAGCTATAATATCAAGTAGCTCAGTCTTCTATCATATTGCTGTTTAAAATTCCTTACACAAAAATAATATCAGCACCTTTTATCAAGCTTATGAAATGTCAATATAACAAAAACCCTTTGATATTCTTTATTATTAAATACTTTGGGGGGCTCTTATATCTCTCATCACAATCCATACATTCATCCATTGTGTCAAGCACATTTGCACATGTGCTGCCATCATCATTTTCAAAGCAGTGTCTTCCCACTCGAGCCCCTCATATCAGCTTTTCATTTCACCCCCCTCTCTCCCCTGCTTGCCTCCTGCAGACACCATTGATAAGTTATGGATTATTATTTTCACATTTTAAAACATCCTTCATCCACCCTCACTCACTTTTCTGTTGTTCTTCCCCCTGGGAGGGGGTTCTAGTTGATCATTTGATCGATTCCCAATTTTTCAACGCACACCCAATCCTCCTGGTATCTCCACTCTCATTGTTGGCCCTAAGGGGTTTGTCTAGCCTAGATTCCCTTTCTTACCCTTCTAAATTGAGCTGTTCCAGCTTCTCGGCCACCAAAGCGAGGTTCTCAGGAACAGAAGACAACTGATTGTAGGACAGGTTAAACTGTTTCAGTGTTGGACACCTCACTGCAGGATCCAAAACTATTGAAGGGCCAATGTCATTTCGAGAGACATCAAGGTTGATAATGCATTTCATTTTCAACAAGTATGAAGGAAATGATGTAAATTTATTACTGTGCAAGTCCAGATGTGTTACACATTTCAGAGTCTAAAAAGACAATATTTTGCTATTTTAAAATGAATCATTTAGGAAACATAAAGTTCATATAATATTCCTGCCTTCTATTACCTTAAGTAAATGGAATCACTTAGAAAGACATCACAAACAGAATCTACAATAGAACTTCAATATAGGGACTAGCCCAACTATCTCTGTCATAATGTGGATTAAGCTAGAAATAATATAGAAAAATAATATATAGATTGTAATCCTGTTTTCTAAAATGTAAAATCATTTATGCAAGGAGTATAATATCGAAGCAGAATAAGCCTTACTGAAAATCCCCGTTAGTGAGTTAGTGATGTGCAATATACTAGAATCTTGAGAGTACTTTTTCAATATTAGATTTTAAAACCAAATGCATTTTAATACAAGTGAGATTTAACCATGAAAGTTATCATTAAATATGAAAATGTTTCATTTTAAACTGTCTTAATAAAATATCTTGGTTCAAATTTCTATTTTCTATATTTAGGCTATTTCTAGAAAATCTTCTGGTGGTCCTGTGGGCTAGATATTGGACCACTAACCACAAGGTTGGCAGTTCAAACCTACCCATAGCTACATGACAGAAAAATGAAACAATCTGCTCTAAAAATACCTAAAATTTTTGGAGAATTATATGATTGCCATGAGTCAGAATTTGCTCACTGACAGTGAGTTTTTGGTTTGATCTTTATAGTGACAATGGAAGCCCTCCATTTATATATTATCTCCATGTAAAAATATTTAGCATTCACAATACCTCAAATATTCTTATCTCTCTACTCTCTGTATGTCAAGATACTTATTCTCTTAAAGAATTCTAAAAAATTGATATGATTTAGAAATCTACAGATAGCTTTTTCTTCAAGTTGAATCATTTTGTTTTCAAAATTCTTACTTTAATTTTAGACTCTATCCATTTATTTGGGACAGGGTTTTTTAATTATTTAAACTGAAGAAAAATATGTGCACTTTTAATTGTGATGTTGACAGAGAATATTGAAAGAACTGTGGACATGATGCAGAACAAAAAAAAATCTGTCTGGGAAGGAGAAGAGTCAGAAGGCTACTTAGAAGCAAGGGAGACAAGATTCTGTCTCCTGCATTTTGCACATATTATCAGGAGAGACTCAAACACCCCTCCACCCCCAAACCCAAAAGAATCCAAACTCATTGCCATTGAGTTAATTCTGAGGCATAGAGAGCAGTCCTACAGTGAAGGATAGGACGGCTCCCATAGTTTTCGAAGACTTTGACTCCTTTTATTTTTTTAACTTTAACTCTTTATTGGAGTAGGGAACCTCACTTTTCTCCCATCCCATGGCTGGGGGTAACCAGGGATCCTTTTCAAGAGGGAGCATGGGGAAAAAAGACATCATGCATGCTAATGTGAGAGTCAATGAACATGAGACAATCCCTATCTCAAATGGACTGACACCATTGCTGCAATAATGGACCCAACTTCACAGTGCTCGTAAGAAGGGTGCAGGGCCTGCCATTGTGCACAGGCTCACGATGAATTGCAACTGACTCAACAGAGCCTAAAAACCATGCCATTCCCAAATTTTAATTTGAAATATATTGGGGGGGGGGGGAGACCTACAAATGTAAGCCCTTAGAAGTTCCTTCTCATGTTGACACTTTGAAATGGCCATAAGGACAGGTTCTAAGGAAAGTAGCTGGTGCACACAGCTTATGGCCTAATGGGTCACCTTCAAATACTCATCATGGTTACCTAGCTAAATCTATGCTTTCTTTTACCTTTTTACTTATTATATGTGTATTGAAAACATCACCTAAAATAGTATATTATTTTAAAAGCACTTATTAAAAGCCCACCATGTAACAATCATGCATTAATTAATGAATGAGCTCTAGTTCCTACGGAGCCCGGATAGTACAGTGGCTAAAGAGTTTGATTGCTAACTGAAGAGTTGACGGTTCAAACCCACACACAACACAGCAGAAGAAAGAAGGACAGTCTGTTGCAGCAAAGACCTACAGCTGGAAAACCCTGTTGGATAGTTCTCCACAGGCAAACAGAATGGGATGGTTTTGATTCTGATGCACACAGTCAGTATCAGTCTATAAAAATCTATCTACTTCTACTCTATCTAATTGATTTTTACACTTGGCAACATTTTAGTAATTTGTGTGACTAGAATTAAATAACCCAAAACCTATTCAACATGCAGAGTTGATTGACTTTACCATGGGCCCTGTAGCATAAGGACAGAATCCATAAATAATATCCAATCAGCTCTATATTTCCATTGCTGTTCTTGTAAATTTCCAGTGAGTTCATTACAACCCAAGATGCCCCAGCTGAGCAAGTAGACCGTCTCCACAGGGTTTTCAAACCTGAGACCTTCCCAAAGCAGCCCTGTCTTCTGACGCCTCTAAGGGTGGGCGCAGACAACCAAGCACTCAGCTACTAGTCAAGCACTTACCTGATCGTGCCAGCCATGGCTCCTGCCCCTCCCCTTTGCTTTCCCTCAAGAATCCCCCTGAACCCCACACAGATTAAAGTAGATGTGGAACTACTGGAAAATAGAATATTTAGTTTCCATCAAACCAAAGCAGGAGCTTTATTTTTTTAATAGATTTAACCATGGTAAATTAGATAAAAATGTAAAGGCTCTTCAAAAACCCTGAGAAGTGTAAGTATAAATTGAATTACTTCACACAGCTGTTGTGGAAAGCTTGAGAGTGCATTCTGGTGAAGCTCCAGTTTTTCAAGATGCTCCAAATGCCCACTTATCTCACATTTCTGACTTAGGGCGTCAATATCTCTTAATTCATTTGCTGAGAGGTCTAGCGATGTAATATGTTCTCTTTCACACACGAGAGAAGCCATGCTGTCTGAATTTCTCATATGGGATTGAAGTTTCGATGACCCTTTTTTGAAGAGAGGAACAATGGAAATACAAGCAAATGCATTAACTTAGTAAATGTTTGCTCAGTATCTGCTAGCATCGAGCTCTTGTCAACATTGGAAATTAAGCTGAGAACTAAATGATTATGTTTCTATTCCTATGACACATAGGAATTATAGATATTACAGATATCAGGTATCATAAAGGGGAAAAATAGACCTTAAGAAGGGGATACATAGTAGAGTTTGTGACAATATGGAGATAATTTATGTTTCATCAAAATAATGGAAAGGATAAAAGTCTCCATTTTAAAATTCAGAAGAGACAAAATTTTAAATCTCTGAGAGCATTTCATTCTTCTGAAGTCTGTGGAAGATATTAGGTCAAGGCTACTTGAAGGTTTGATAACATTAAATTAACACTAAGAAAATTAAAACCAAGAAAACTTCACAAAGCACTATATCCTTTATAAACTATCTATATACTTAAAACTATCTATATAATTTCCACATACTTACTGAGTGAATCATCTGAAGACAATAATTTTCTTCTCCGTTTCAGTAAATCTTCTTGATCAAAAATAGGTCCCTTTTAAATAAAAATGTGTGATTAAATCACTGTCATTATTGAAACAGGAAAGATCATTTTATATGGACACATATAAAAGGCTTTATGGAGAAAATGCTGTTTATATTTACAAGTAATCAGTGGATATAATGATGAGTATAATCATTAAACTATAATCAAATAATCAAACATCCATTGTACATGAGATTATCTTAGAAAGAAAACATATACTCTTCTTTAAATATAAAGAATAAAAAGTTAGGCTGAGCCTCGGTGGTGCAGTGGTTGAATGCGGGACTGCAGCCCACAGGGTTGGCGGTTCATATCCAGCAGCAGCTCTCCAGGAGCAAGGGGGTAGTGATGCCAACAAGAAAACAAAAACAAAAACAAAAAAAAAAAGAATAAAAAGTAGAAACGTTTGCTTAAATATATGTACATATACATATAAGTTCTTTTAAAAATCAAATTACTATTTTTACAAAGTTCTTCTAGAAGTTACAATTGGCATATGTAAAGATGTAAGCCTAATTAAATCTATTTGTATATAATTCATTTACCTACTTTATCTAGAATCAACATAAAAGAAACCGCAATACTTAATCCAAATCCTGATCAAAATTGGAACATAGGTTATCATAGATTTACCAAATGAATTGAAAATACCAATCATATAATGACTGCCAATTTTTCAACTAGAATTATCACATTCCTCATACAAATATGTCGAGACCCTTCAAAAGATGCTAAATCTACATGATATTGAGATGGCTTTTTAGCTTTTTAAGTTAATAATGACTTTTTAAGAATTAAATAATTTTCAATAGATATGTTTTGAAAATAAAAGATAGTATTCTATTCTAACTTGCCCATTTTCCTTCAGACTTCTATCTGGTTTTCTCAGAAGTCAGCATACAAATTCTGGTATACCCATACCATTAGGCATAACCTAGTCTGGGCTCACTGACTACAGAATGTTATAAGACAGAAAGTCTAAAGCCACTTTTTTGGGGGGTGGGGGGAACATCACTGCCCTGGTGGGAGTGGGTGACACAGCCTTGTTCCTAAAGAGCTGCTGCTGGATTTGAACCGCAGTCGCAGTCCCGCAACTCAACCACTATGCCACCAGGGTTCAGTCCCTAAAACCACTTTTAGAAGTACGTAGGACATATATGGTCAATGCAAATCCATAGTGTATGTGTTCACAAATTTAGAAGTTTGAATTTAAGATTGTGCAATTAGGTTTTCTGTCAATTTTTCAGTAGTTTGTCAGTTAACAGCTGGAAATGCACAATGAACTGACCTACCACAATGCAAACAACTCCATAATGGGATCTGCTATGAGCAGCCAATTATAAGATTAGAAAGGTTATGCAAGACTCAGATCCCAGTCTTGAAGCAGTCAATTGAAAGGAAGCTTCTTTAGGGGGTGTGACCTGCTCTCCATATAAGTGGACACTGGAAAAGCTTGTTTGTTGCTGGGTCTAGATCCTGTATCTGGCTCTTCAATCTCTAGTTTCTTGAACTTGAGCCAATGACTTGCTATATTGCTTGCCAATTCTAAGAGTCGTTGGTGAGCTGTCACGTTCAACTAGACCTGCTGACTTGGGATCCATTCATCTCTGCAGCCACAAACTTCATCTGCACCCTGGGATTCATTACCTCAGCCACCCAAGCCTGTGATTCCCCTGCTTACCTCAGACACGTCAGACACCATAGTAAAGTGAGTTAAGAACAGTCTCCAACTTAACATCTGACCCATGGTCTTGGAATTTGCCTAAACTTGGCCTTGCTCTCCTCTACAACTGTACCATCCATTTTCTTTTCTTTTTCTTTTCTTTTTTTCAATTTAAATCATTTTATGGGGGTGGGTGTGTTTCCATATCAACAGTTGTTATTGAAAAAATTTATCAAAAAAATGTCAGCAAAACAAACATGTACCCTCATTCACAATCTAACTTACCAAAGAACTAGAATGCTTTTGCGGATTTGGTGAGCAGCGCTGCAAGACAGGATCTTGGTAAAACTCTCCCACACTGATGGAATTGGATTTCTTTTTCATAAGAAATGAGCCTTCACTGCCTATTTTCAAATGATAAAAATGGACATAAAGAATAGTAATAAAGCTGACTAAATCATCAGATGCTAGTATCATAGTTCAATCATGAAAGATTAAACATATTTTCATTAGTGGAAATTATATAGTCAATCTTCTTTGTACTATCTTTAAAATCAAAATGATAAGCTATGCTGGCTTGCTGTTTTCAAAATTCAACTACATTTTTCTTCATTTATAAATATTTATGGAATGTCTGTCTTAGACTAGACACAGAGTGAATGTTGGATAAAAATAAGCAGGGGTGGTAGGGAGGAGGATTGCCTCATAGAAGCTCAGAGTCTAGAAGGAAAATGCCAAATAAATCAATTTACACATGTATTCACAAGAAGCAATGAATGCTTATAAACAAATCTTATGAACACATGCTCTAGAGTTTATCTGCATTCGTCCTAAATTTTAAACTTTTTTTTAAATCATGGAATAATTTAAAATTATTTAGCATACAGTGTATCTTGATTTGAATTCTAGATTTACAATTCAATTTATGGTTTAACAGTAAATTAAACACAATTATTTCATTGATAAGAATTATTTAAGAGAAATTGGGTGAAAACTAATTTTAAACTTATGAATTTATAGGATAATAGGATCAGTAAATAAATTATATTATTAATTATGCATAAAATGAAGGATTTACTTTAAAATTATTTGTAAGATTTGAAATTTTAAAATGTAGATGTGAAGTATAAAGAATTAATTTTAAATGTCAAAACCAAATTAGAAAACCTATATATCCCCAAACCAACTTTAAAATACTCTATGTGAATCTTATCACTTTATACAGACAATTCCTGCCAGCCCAGGACAGGTCTAAAAGTACATGGGTAGCCTTACATGTTAATATAGAACATAAAAGGATCAAAATCAGTAGGTTGAGAGTTGGACTGTTAACCACAAGGCCACTCTTTGAACACCGCAGTTGCTCCACAAAAACGAGGTTTTGATGCTATCATGGTTACATAGTGGGAGGCTAACCACAATATCGGAAGATTGAAACCACCATTCTTTTCTTCTCAGGAGAGAGATGAAGCTTTCTACTCCTGCAGAGGGCCAGTTATACCTTGCAGAACCTTCTACCCGGTAGCAGAAAGTGAGTGAGTGAAAGACTGACTATCTCAGAAACCCACAGTGAGACTGGCCTACTCTCTCCCCAAGGTTCTATGAGCTGGCGTGAACTCTACGTGGTGAGTTTGGTTTTGGTAATTTTCTAAGCAATATTCTAGATGCTTTTATCTATTGTCACTAATGCTTATAAATAGCCCTTCTCCTTTGGAAATGCTTCCTTTAACAAGGTAAAGATGCTTCCACAGCAACAAAAGGATGCAATCAATACTGGAATTTAAAACCCCATTCCAGTCGGAATGAGTTTTCACCGCAATTTGTTTTCACTAGAATAGCCAGCACTCACTGATTAAAGGGCTGCGCCACAACACTTCAGGCACATGTTTTAAAAATACTAAGTACCTTAATTGGAATTAGTAAACATTAACTGTTTCTATAAGGAAACAGTTTTCCTCAAGTGTTACTAATAAATTAAATCAAGCTTTTGACTCAGTTTCTTCTATTCCAGTCTACAACAAAATATAAAGCATAAAATAAAATTTTTATAATAAATACCTTCACTATCCAGATCATCACTTTGACCAAACACACAGTCCACAGAAGAGTCAGGAACGAGGGTCCATTCACCGAATTTATCAAGGACATCTTCAGAAAAGTTCCCATCACTGCCTGAATCTGCTCCTTCTTCCACAGAACTTTTCATCTGGTATCTCAGCACCATTCTTGCTAGGGTAGCTCCTACATCTAAACAAATATTAGAATTAAAAAAATTATGGAAACATCAAGATCAATATATGCACATATATGCACATATATATATTTACTGAAGCTTCTTATAGGTAGTCCTGCTTCTATAGAACTTTTAATTCTTAGTTTAAGTCATTTTATCATAGTTACAGTGCTTAAGTGTTATGGTGTGAATTTTTTTAAACATTTTATTGGGGCTATTACAACTCTTGTTACAATCCATATATCTATGGTATCTGACATATTAGTACATGTATTCCATTGTTCTTTTCTAAACATTTACTTTGCATTGAGCCCTTGGAATTCGCTCCTCTTTTTTTCCCTCCCTGCCCCCCTGAACCCAACCTCACGGTCCCTTGATAGATTGTAGATTGTTAATTATTTTCAAATACCACACTGACTACTGTCTCCCTTCTCCTCTGGTTACTGTTGTTCCTCCCCCTGGGTGGGGATATCTGGTTATGTGCTATTCATTGTGATCAGTGCCCCCCTCATTCCCCACCCTGCCCACTTTTCCCCTACCCTTTTGGTATTGCTATTCCTGTTCCTGTTCCTGGGTTCCATGTGTGGTGAGTTTTATCTCTTGCCTATACCTATGTACATGCTCCTGTCTAGTGTAGATTGGAAAGTAACACTGGAGTCATAAAAGCTGGGGGCGGGGGGGTGAGGAGGTCTTCAGGGATCAGAGGTATATTGTGCCACCTATTAGTGCTCTACTGAACCCTGATTGACTCATACCCTTCCTGTGACCCCTCTGTGGGGGATGTTCCAGTGTTCATAGATGGGTTTTGGGTCTGTGCTGGACCCTCCTCTTCCATTCTCACCAATGCATTTTTGTTTGTTTGTTTACTGATTGTTGAGAATCTTCTGATGCCTGTTGCCTGTTATCGATGACACCTCATGATCATACTGATAGGTATGCTTCTTTCATGTGGTCTGTCTTCACCACATCTTCTCATGCACCCATTTTGTCTTCAGCAATTGTGTGTATGGGGGGAGGGGGCGGGGTGGTGGAAGAGTATAAGCATCACAGAATACCAATTTGTTAGAGCAAAGTGTTTTTGTATTGAGGGAAGGTCTGAGTTGAGGTCCAAGACCCATCTTCAACCTCAGTGTATTGCCTTATAAATATATATACATAGGCAAATACCACTATTGTTGTGGATTAATGTGTTTACATAAGAGTGCACACCTCTGTTGATCTCCCTATCAATGCCTTTGCTTCTTAGAGCTTGCCTGTTTCCTTTTGCCTCCTTCTGCCCCGCCATCACGTTTCCCCTTCTTCCACCTCTTAGTGCTTCTTCTACACTAGCTTGGTCTTGCTCTAATACCCACAGGCTCTCTACGTTCTCCTCTCTATGCCTTAGCAGCTCCATGCAGGGACCTCGTCTTCTGGACTTGGTGTGCTTATATGGAGTCCAGGCTGATTTCCCCTTTCTTTTTTTTTTTCTTCTTGGTTTACTTCTGTCTGCATATGGTAGATCAGTTCCTTTCCCCCACCAGAATGTCTAGTGCCATTCTCTGTGGCACACTCTTCCAGGATGGGGTCAGGCTGGTTCTGGTTGGGGCCAGCCCTGTAGTCCAGCCTTTTCGTGGATTCTTCCACCTGTTACGTTGTCCTCCTGGCTTGGCGTCTAATTCTGTAGAGACACAACCACTACTCTCCCCCTGGGTGGGAGAGTGCCCCGTCCCCCACCCCCATCATCATCTCAGATCCTCACCATCCCTATTTTCCCCCTTTCTGTGAATTTAAAACGAGGACAAAGTCAAAAGATTCTACAAATTCTTGTGTATATACCGTATATTCTCGAGTATAAGCCAACCCGAATATCAGTCGAGACACCTAATTTTACCACAGAAACTGCATTAAAAATATGCTGAAAAACTCAGCTTATACTCAAGTCTATATGGTAACTCGATTGTATCTCTTTGAAACTACCTTGATCCAGGGCTACATTTGAAGCTATGCAAGCTTGTTTTCAAGTTGAAGAACTGCCAAATCTGTGTTACAATAGCTTTCTGTCAATATTTTTTGCTAATAAATGAAGATGTCAATATCTGTTGGATACAAGTAATAAAAATGCCAAGTCAAATTATGTATGTAAAATGCCTTGCATAATGATTAGAACAAACAGGATGCCCCAAAATAATAGCTTTTGTATTATAAGCTATTTCCTGAACCATCAATTCGATTTGTAAATTTGATGGGTTGTGAAGGTAACATTCTCTTAATGCATTATCTTTTATGTTCTACTATGACAAAATAAGTTGATAGAGTCCTCTTATTTTAGGATTTTATAGTAATAGCCCATATTTTTCTTTAATGTTCACTTCCACATTCACATGTTTACTTTAAAACATTTCCATGTCCTAAATTAATGAATATAGACTCTTCAAGAAGTTAATTTCTTGATGTTCTTCTTGGTACAGTCTTTTCATATGGAGTCATTTATGACTTGGCTACTGTTGTTAGGGGCCATCCAATTGGTCCAACTCACAGCAGCCCCATGTCAACAGAACAGAACAGGCCAGTCCTTCACTTACTAACAACTGTTCTTCTGTCTGAGTCCATTGTTACAGCCACTATGTCAATAGTGGCAAGGGCCTTCATTTTTGCTGCTCTACTTTACCAAGCATGATGCCCTGGTCCAGAAGCCAGTCTCTCCTGCCATAACCAAAGCACATGGGAAGAAATCTCGCCATCCTTGCCTCTGAGGAGCATCCTGGCTATAATTCCAAGACAGATTTGTTTGTTCTTTTGGTAGTCCATGGTACTTTCAAGAGTCTTCATCGGCACCATAGGTTTAACATATTTTTTCTTCGATCATCCTTATCCAGAGCAGTGGACTTGTCAGCACACAAACAATAAAGCTGAATTATTTAGGGAGGGAGCTGGCTTGTGGAGAGGGCTGCCTCAGGACACTGAACTGTGGGAATTGATGACCTACAGAAGGGAAGCCATGTACATGCCGTTGGGTTACAGCTGACTGCAGTGGGCCACCTTGGATCCTTTCTTACCACAGCTGGATTTGTGACTCTCTAAGCTGGAGCTGAATGCCTTCCGACTGAGGTTGAAAGCAGAGTGGCATGCCCTTGGGGCAATTTTTAGCAGCCCTAAAAGAACACTGTAGTGTGTCCTGACAAAAATCTCTATACTGAGCATTTCTCACTTGCATTACAATCTGTCAACTTCTTAACAAATCCTTAAATCATGAATAATGTCTGGGGGTTCTGTGTAAACTTTGCAACTAGAACCTGGAAGGAAAGTATAACATGATGTAAATCAGATCTAATTATTTTCATCAGCCTCAGTGGACTAAAATAATTTATATTTGCCTTTTATTTTTCACTTCAACTGTATTCTGTAACAGGTATTTTGATTTGCCAGTATTTTTCCACCCAATGCTGCAAAATACACTACTATGTGCATGCAAGAAATTTATCTGCACTATTTACTTTGATAAATAATTGCTTTTTTCTAAAGTTTTGCATCATTTATTACTTCAGTTCTATTGCTAGTGTTAGATTGATGCTTTTCTTTGGAAGCTCAATCTGACAGGAGATGAAGAATAAGACTGGTCAACTCAGTAGGGTGTGAGGGTTTTCCTGGAGAAGCGCCAGGAGAGTGATGCATTAGACAAATGTCTGATTAGCAAGTCATTCTTTAGGTGAACACCTAGAGTTTTGACCACTATGAGACCACAAATGATCACAAAGGAAAAGGGGGAAGCTGGAAGCTCAAATTCTAAAAGCATTTATTCTATGTAAATAAGAGTATGATGAGGAGGGAAATGCTGTCAGAGGATGATGATAGTTTATCATCAGCTTGCATACTAGCCACAAAATCAGCAGTAAACTTGAAAAGATAACTGAAATACAACTGATAGACAATAATGAAGAAAGGACAAGCTTGCTGCCATGAAATTCATGCTGGCCCATGGCAACTCCCTGGAGGTTTCTGAGACTGGAACTGTTTATGAGAACAGTAAGCCCAGTCTTTCTAGTCATCAGCTGCTGGTGGTTGCCAACAGCCAACCATCCAGATCACAGCCCAACACAGGGATTCATTTCAAAGTGTAGAGGGTGTATGCCTGTGTATGTTTTTGCACACTCGTCTACCTGTATTTGTAAATGTAAGCATATAGACACTTACGGAAATCTTGGAAAAGTGAAATATCCATGTTAATTTTATATAAAACATACAAGACATAAATTTTATTTTTTTATATTTTCCCTGTATTTCCCAATTTTTAAAATAAACATTATACCTTTAGTAAGGAATAAAATATATTAAAGAAAAACAACTCTTCATAAAACTGCTTTGATTTAACTTCCATTTTTAAGACATGCTTGCTGTCTCTTTAAAAACTTAAAATTCTTGCTAGTAGGATTTATGACTGCCCCACAAGAAGATATTCAAACCTTCTCAATATGGATGCCTTAAATTTCATCCTAATAGAGTGAAGTTTAGAGAGATGCTTAGTGCCATTAAAAGAAAAACAAATACAAAATAGTAAAAAAATCATAACTATGTTGACAAGTATGTCTAGGAGCAAGATCTTCATGTATGTTGATACTTACTTGTTTGTTTTCTTAAATTTGATGTTTTATCAGGAAACAAAGGACCTAGCCAAGAAGGTTCAATTTTTCCCATACAAAATCCTCCAAGGCAGATGCTATTATTGGCTAGATCCAGGGCGAGTCTCCGTAAAAGTAAACTGATGACTTGACTGTCACCTTTCTCAATGCTTATTGTTAAGGCTTTCCGTACTTCCTGTTCACGGGATCCACCATTCACTAACAGTTCTACCAGCTTGGGGCTACTTTCTTTCTCACATACCTAGGAAAGAAGATGAAAGGAAAAAAAAATCTAGTCTGCTTGCTTTTAAAAATGGTAATTTGAAGTTGTTTTGATTTTTCTCTCCCTTTCCTTAATGTTAAGTTACAGTACATTGACACATAAGGCAAAATGACCCTTGGGATAAACTGGGGAAATAAAATAAGATAAATACCATAAATATCAGAGTAGCAAAAAACAAAAAGTATGTCACTTAAGAGCCGTCATGAAAGAAGTAATTAAATTTTTGGCCCTGGAGGAAGAAGGGCTCAGTGAGGCTCCAATAATGCTACTAGTTGCTTCTACTGCTAGACTTCCAGAGCTTTTGGGAACTCCGCTGAGAAACTGCCTTTGCTTCGATACAGAAAATACTACTTCTCTTCATCTTTGCCACTGAAAAAATGATAGTAAAATGTCACAAAGTCGCATCATGCCATGTACAGAAGATACTCATTACACGCTTCAGATTTTTTTCTTATTTTCTTGAACTTCTCAAGGCAAGAATCTGAATTTTCACAAAAAAGAGCCTTATCTCAATTTTCTGCCATCCTTTGAGTTTCATGTTTCTTGAGCACGTGTTTGAGAACTAGTACTTACTCTAGACATCACAAACACGAGAGTGTATACAACTAGCAGGAAAAAACCTAGACAGCTAACAGTAGCATACTAGCCCTAAACAGGAACGGTTTACTGAAATGCAATAGAATGATGATGCTTTTCAACTAGATGTTGAAAGTAATAGATAATAGAAGTATTATATGTCAGATATTGTACTATATTCTATAGCACAGGGTTTCTAATCCTCATAGAAATCCTATAATAAAAGCCGCTTAACATGAAACATTTAGAAAAGATAGGAAATGTGTTAAAATCCATTGAGATAGTAAGTGAAAAAGATTGATTTAAAGCCAAATCTACTAGCTCCAAAGCCAGTGAAGAAAGAAAGAGGAGAAAATACCATGAGCCTATCTGGAGTCTGGATCCAAGGGTATCAGATGAAAGAGAGAAGATTGTGGCCAATTAATTCACTGAATGAAAGGGAATTACAGAGCTAAAGTATATCCAAGGGATTTGGAAGGGAAATCTTGCTGCAGTGATACTTCTACTGGACTGCCAATCTCAGCCATTCTCAGAACCAGTATAATACCTTCTAATATAGCAATTCACTGTCTTATTTTAAGGTCTCTTAAAATCCCTCTTACTCAGGTCAATCGTCCAAACACAATACATATATTTTCAAAATGTATAGCCCTCTTATATGCTATTTCTATTGCCCTATATACCTTTCTTGGCTCTTCACCCACCAAAATATTGTTTATTTGGGAAGAATAACTATGAAGTCTCTTACACTGTAGAGTCCATGCTTTTGACTCCCCAGTGTTACACAAGTCCTTCATCCTTTAGGTTCAGCTTACTGGATGTAAAGCTCTCATATTGTTTTAAGAAGAAAAGATATAAATGTCCACATTGAATCTGAAATGATGTGAGAAGAGAAATGAACTAAAACCTTTTATGTATAGAAAGATTTGGGAAGACAAAGAAGAGTAGACAATATTTCCTGTGAGAAATGTAGCACAATTACACTGAATTTCCATCAGCTATCTTGTTTCCTTAATAAGAATTTTAAGGTAGAAGAGTGTTTTTGTGTTGCTGTTCTTTGACATTCTCAAGAAATATTAATATAATTACCGCCTTTCAAAATATTCACAATAAAAACTAATTAATTTGTGTAGGATTAAATAATTTAATAATTTAATTATCATTAGTAATAAAGAAGCATCTTTCTTAAAATTTGATTAATTATAAGAAATTTAACTACATTTAAATAATTTAATTATTCATTTTTTCACATCAGCATAATAGTTCATAAAAATAAGTTTCAGTTGTTAATGCCAATTCTTAATTTATATTAATGGAATCCTACAGCTAATAAATATATTTGAATCCATACTCTAGCAAATAAGAAATTAAATGAGACTTAAGAAGTAAATTACTGAAAAATACAATAGCTTTGATTATGTAGCCACTATGTTAAAATATTATTAAATTTCTAGACAATATTTATGATTTTGTCTGCATGCCAATATAAAATTAAGACAAAACAAATACAGGTAATGCATTTTAGAAAATATTTGTTCAATATATCCTTTAGATAAAATTATGTTAGATATCCTGAAAAAAAAAAGATGGAAACTGTACATACACTTCTTTTTTTTTTTTTTTTTTTTTTAGGCATCACTGTTCTGATGGTGGAAGTAGAAGGCCCAGCCTTTGCTCCTGTGAGCGGGAATTGAACCTCCATCCCAGTGGGCCACAGTCCCGCGCACAACCACTACGCCACCGGGGTTCAGCCTCATACACTTCTTATAATCACAATTCTTATAGTCAAAAAATCTAAAACAGCAGTCCTCATAGGATGTGGAACGACTGTTTCAGAGGGGTCACCCAACTCATAACTGTAGCAAAATGACAGTGATGAAGTAACAACAAAAACAATGCTATGGTTGGGGGGTCACCACCACATGAGGCGCTGTGTGGAAGGGTCGCAGCATGAGGCAGGTTGAGAAGCTCTGATCTAAAAGGAGAACATGAGTAAAAGTTAAGGGCTTTAGAGAAGAAATACTTCTTAATTTTGTTTGGGAGGTTGGAGACTTGAAGAAGGCTTTATTAAGAAAAGCAAGATTTTATTAGACTGAAGGAAGTGGAGCGTTTTGATCAAGGAGGCACATATTTTCATGGTAACAGAGGAGATGGAGAGAAAGAAATCAGGGACACAGGGTTTCACAACACACCGAAGAAGGACCGTCTGGTAACCTTGATCCACTTTAGACTGGTGGTAACCCCGTAGGTGTTTCAGTAAAACTGTCCTCCAAAAAAAATTCTTTTTCTAATTAAAAAAAAACTATCCTCCATTGTGTTTTCAGTGGCTGATGCTTTTGAAAGTTGATTACTACACCTTTTTTTAAGACCTTTATTTAAAGTGCCTCGAAATTAACTAGAACCTCCAACCTTTTAGTTAAAAGCCAAGCTCATGAATCGTACTCATCACCAGAGAACTTCACGGAGGGGTAATTCCAGGGATCCCCTTATGAAAGATGCCCCTGAAAGTGTGCAGGGCACAGTGAGCATGATCACGTGTGGTTGTTCGGAAGGGAGCACTTTCTAGGCAAAGAAACTAGTGCGGAACTGAAAACAACCCCTACCATTGAGTCAATTCCAACATATAGAATACTAGAGGGTGCTGAGAATATAAATCTTGATGGGAGTCAATACAGTAGCTTCATCTTTATGCTGGAGAGCTAACTGGGGAGTTCGGTCTGCTAACTCTGGGAGTTAGTAGCCTAATCCCTAAACCATCACTAAACACAGAGAGCAATGCTCAAACATCGGGATGAGAGACCCATATAAAAAGAAACAGGGAGATTCATAAAGTGAAGGATGTGACTGGATAATGCCTACTCTATTACCTTTGAAATTCTGACTTTAACCTCCTTCCCCAACTCCTAGGCCATTGTGCAAGCACCCAGTGAGTTCAGAAGTAAAGGATAAAGGGATGTCTGTGTACAATCACTGGTTGAGTCAAGTCATGGAGAAAATCAACAGTGAGGCTGTGGATATTTACCTGACAAATTAAGGAAGCTGATTCCTTTGATTGATTAGCATCAGCTCCCAGCAGAAGCAAGCATTCAACCATGATGCTATTATTCTGATCACAAGCTCTCTCTAGCAGCACGCATTTTAACTCATCATCCATTGTTAATTTTGCAAGGCACTTGCAACAAAGATGTAGAAACTAAAAATAAAGTGAAAAGGAAGATCAGACCGGTCAAAGAGAAGGGAATTTTTTTAGGTATTGCTTCAAAATCATAGAAATCTTTAGCAGACATGTTATATGAAGAAGCCATTGTTTCGCAATGGATCCTCCATCTCTGTCTATACATTTCTGAAGGTGACATTTTCATCCTCTCACCCTTCCCAGTGCGATTTGATTTATCTCATGCAAAAATGGCCGTTTCAGCTCCCTCGGGGGACTTACATTATGTTATTTTAAATGTTCTTTGGATAGTGGGAATAAAATGAAGTCTTACCTAGAAAGACCAGGGCTGAAAGGGGAAGGGGGGGATGGTTCACAATAAAATTCTCACAGAGCAACCTTTGCTGCCCTGGAAGATTGAACAAGTGCATTGTCATGATGGGGTGGGGGTGGGGGCGTAAATTCTCATCTCATCTTTCCTAGCACTTTTCTCACCACTGTAGTTTTCAATTTTCTTAAGACTTTCCTTATTACAATCCTGTGATCGTGCCGTGTCCGCCAAGAAAATCTAACACGATTGCTCTTGTGGAATCACCACAATACAGTCACTATGACATTTTAAACTTCCCTTTCGACCTGGAGCTTAATTGGCCTAGGAAATCACTTCAGAAACAACTCTTCTGCTTGTGCTTTCGTCTTTAAGACACCCTAACAAGACCAAGGCAAGTGTATCACTGTGGGAAATAACTAAAGCTGTCCAGGGATGGCACATTTAAACACAGTTCATTTGGAATAAAGCTGTGCATATGGATTTTAACCCTTGAAATAATACTTTTTATTTACTTCATAGATAACATTTAGCATGCATCTGAAAAGCACATGGTACCTGTTGATCTTTTTGCTCTGTGATACTGGAAGACATCTGGTAGAATATTACTGAGTCAAATGAATAATGCAACAACAGCTTGGAAAAAGAGACTGACAATTCAAGTATTGCCAGGATTGTCTGAAATCCCTGGAAGTATAATAAAAATGAAAAGTAATAACATAAACTGGGACAAAACTGAATGATTGACATAAAACAAAGGTTGCAGTATGAATGGTATAAAGCAAAGATACTTAAAACCTTATATTTATGGTATAATTAAGTAGATATACTTATTGAGTTTGTTAAAGTTATGAATGTTGAAATAACCCTGAATCTATCTTCGGTCTCTCATCAGTAAGGAACAGAGTAGGCAGAGAATAAAAAGTTGGTTAGCAAATCATCTCCCAGAAAAAAAGGGAAAAAACTGCTCCTCTACAATTTTTCTTTTTTGCTTTTAAAGACCTCTGCTTGGGCCAGTCCCTGCAGAATAAAAGACAGTCATTGATCAGGACAAGAGCAGCACAGTGACCGATGCGCATTGAACAGAAACTTCATGTCAGGTTCTCCAGAGAGGCCAGTACTTTACCAAATTTCTTCTGTTACTTGTAAAATCTTAACTTCCAAGAGTGTAGAGCCTCGCTTGCATTCACATTGAGTGCATCTGGAAGAAAATCTGAGAGCACTCCTCATTTTTCATTTTTGTAGAATGTGGCAGTCATGTGCTTATGTTAATTTCATGATTGAAATGTAGGGGTGGAGTCTGGCCTGTTAAACTGGAGATAGCCATTGAGTAGCCGATGAGGCCTCTGTGTGGGCATGGCTTTCACCTGAGACTCCAGGGAAATCTCGCGATATTTCCCTCGTGAAGATGAGAAGCTATCTTCCACAGTTGTTGGGAGAGACGATTAATCACAGACAAGCTGGCAGCATCTGAGAAGCTGGAGGAGCCAGCGGAGAGACCACACAGCTTTGCCCTGATGGAGCCAGACCTATGAAGCTGGAGCAGCATGCTGTAGATGTACCCTGAGCCCTAGAAGCGAGGAGCCATGGGGAGACCCCTATCAGTGCTGGGACTCTGTACCCACTGACCTGTGACTTCATGAGTCAGAAGGAGACTTTATGGACTGATTTTGGGCATTTGGGTTAATATCGGACTTGTGACTTTGAGCTGGACTCAGCTGGGATGTTTTCTCCATGTCCCATTCCTTTTGTATATAAACCTTTTCCTTATACCTATATGCGTGTCTCTGAAATTTGTTCCTCTATTCTACCGGACTCACTCCTAGAAATAACTCACAGGACACGTATCAGTCATATGGCTACATTTTAGAAACACCACAAACACATCTCCAAGAGTTGTCTGGAATCTTCAACATGTGATATTTTATGGCATGAATGAACTTTTGACTGAAGTATAAGAGGGCTTCAAGATGAGGAAAATGGAAGGAAAAGACAATGGAATTTTTCTGCAAACTTTTTGAAACTGCTGTATTATTCTGCCATGGTAGCTTAGTAAGCTACGAGTTGGGCTGCTAACCCCAGTTAGTAGTTCGAAACTACTAGTTTTGGATCTTACTTGGTGGGGGCCACGAGGTTCCCACACCTCTGCTATAGAGATCCTATGAGTGACATGTGAATACATTAACCCGGAAATATTGCAAACACTACTTGTTAAGTGCTATCAAATAGATTTCAATGCATAGTGACCAGGTCATCTTACAGCAGAACCTAGCAGTGCCCAGTCCCACACACGGTTGCAGCCAGTGTCGATACCTCTAACAGACGATCTATTCTTTCTCACTCATCATCTGTATCAAGCATGAGGCCTTTCTTCCGGGTTTGGCACTTCCTGATGACATGGACTCTTGCCATTTTAGCTTATTTTAAAAATACTGCCATCAAGTCACTTGCTAACAACCCTCTGTAGGGACTCTGGGGCTATAAATCGTCACACCACAGGAAGCCTCCCCTGTTCTCCAGTGCATATAAGAACACCATAATCCAAAGCATCAGTTCTCCGAAAATTGCACTTACTCCCCATCCAGCTTTCACATGAGCAAAGGAGATGATTAACGATGAAAGATACTCTGGCTTGAAGCCGGCACTTTAACTCTCAACGTGACATCAGTGCATTTCCAGCAGATTTGTTTTGTTTGCTTTCTAGGCTGTTCCTTCCAGTGATGAGCCAAGTTAAAGGTGGATCCAAGTTCAAGGAAATCCTTGGCAATTTAAATCTTTTCTGCTTCTCCTGATTCTCTTTATGGTTCCAGTTGTCAGGCTTTGTGTTTCTTTTCATTGAGTTGCAATACACACTTTCTCAGTAAGTGCCCTTTCAGCAAGAAGGACTGTGTCCTCTGCATATCACAGGTGGCTAATATGCCTTCCTCCAATCCTGAGACTGGATTCCTCTGTAGAGAGTCTACCTTCTTGGGTTATTTGCCTAGCATGCACATTGAATAAACACAGCCTCAGGAGGCAGTCTGCTGTGTGTTTGCTATTTACTGTACACCAGGTAGCAGCCCCTGTTCTTTTTGAGGCAACTGCCTGCTTGTTCCACATACAGGCTCTGAGTGAATTCAATGGGGTTTTCTAGAATTCTTGTTCCTCTCAATGTCATCCAGGTTTGTAGGGTACAAACAGTTGGATTACGTTGTGTAGTCAATAAAACGCAGGTAGGCATATTTCTGATATCCTGTGCCGTTAGCCAAAATTCATCTCACATTAACAGTTATACCCCTTGGCTTATGACATTCTGATTCTTGCTACTCTACTTGCCCATTTCCTCTTAAAGCACTGCTGCAATGCTTTTTGAATTGTCTATGGCAAAAATGTTATTTGTATGTGACACTAATGAATTTTTCTTATTATCTCCACATTCTGTCGGATCCTTTTTTAGAGGGTCAGGGTGAGATGGAAACAAGTATTGGTTTCCATACCTGTGAATGCCTCTCCATGGAAGCACATGGACTAACATGGCTTTATAAAACTTATTGTTTGTTCTCAGAAACACTGGTAGTATAGTGGGTTATGCATTGAGCTGCTCAAAACAGGCGAGCAATTGGAACCCGGCGACTGATGCATGGAGAAAGACGAGGTTTTGGGGTCTCATGAGAATTGACAGGCCCAGAAACCACATGCACAGGGAGACTGTTAGGTTGTTATGAGTTGAAGTCAACTGGATGGCTGGGAAGTTGTTTGTTTTGTATTGTTTCTTTTCCTCTAAGAGGTTCTTTTCACACCTTGTCTCAATTATTAATAATATCTGAGCAGAGGCTAGATATCATATTTTTCCAGGTCACTGATGCCATTGATGACGATGTTTCTTGATAGAGAAAGCATTTGTTTGGTTGACATAAGAAAGTCTGAAATACTTATTCCTTATGCCTTCCTGAATTAACTAATTTTAGATCAAATCTTGGCTTCTTAAAAGAACCTAACTTTTATAGCACATTTAAACTTTTGCCTGATGAAAAATGTTTAAAAATCTTTGATTCACTGAGAAAGAAAAAGAAAATCAGAAGGCCATTATTAAAAGTAAGTAACCTCTCTAATAACATAAGTATGCAGAGAATTACAAACTTTGAATAATTTAAAGTTCTACTTATCTAAAATCTAAGAATGTAAAATGCAGCTTGTTGAAATGCCATTCTCTGCTCTTTTATAGAAAAGACAAAGACAAATGAACATGCTGATTTTAGGGATTTGATCATGAAACTCAGGATCTTTAGAGATTCATTTCAATCCTCTTCACCTTCTATAATTAAAATATGATGAAATGATAAAAGGTTTTTAGTTAACCAGAATATTACCAAGAATGAAAATGGACATGATAAGCTCCTCTAAGAAAGATCCACAAGCTTCCCAGCTTGCTTCCTCATCATGTACATACATTTATCTGTACTGCAGTCACATCCTTAAATCGGTGTAAACTGGAAGCCAGGATCTTTGCCAGCAAGTGGCCAGTTCCTATGTGCAAATTCTTCTTGATAAAAAAACATCCTATAAGGCTTAAACCCAGACACTGAATTTCTAGAATAGGAGAAAAGAATGAATAATAGGTGAAATCTTAAACCTCATAATTGGAGAAAACATTAAAGATACTTAATTAGCAACTAACATCAGTAAAAACATACTCTAGAATTAGAATTTAAATAATGCCAACCTTGGTCATCTGGATACATCTGTAGTGTGTGAAGTACCGAATCAATAGCACCTTCTAGAGACAATATTTCTAAGGCATCAGGAAAATGTGCCACAGATGAGAGAACTTTTAATCCACATTTCTGAACTCCAGGATTTCCAATGAACTAAAACCAAAAGAATATGACAACTTACTGTTAAAAATGAAATCTTATTACTTAGCTAAATAATAGTTATAGACTGATAAAATATAAACCAGAAAACCCAAATATAAATTAGTATGCTTTACTCTCTCTTCTAGATAACTATTTTGATTTACTATTAGCGGTAAGAGTTATCATTTAATAAATATTCAGAATCTGCTCTGTGGGAAGCACTGTGCCAAATACCGCACTCTCTTTACACAGCAACCTCATGACATACAAGTGTAGGTCAAAGAGTATTTCTACAAATCATAGGACATTGTTAAGCAAGAAGGTAAAAGTGTGTAGCTAATGCTTCTCAACATCTGTTGGTCTAAGCATTCCTGATGTTTACGTTTCCATATCCCTAACCCTTCTCTGAAGAATTCTGGAATCTTTGGTTTACCACATCAAAACATTTTGGGCATCCTTAATGGATTCAAATTGTGATACCTTTTAAAATGTCAAGTTTAGAAAACAAAAATCAGCCTGACGGTTCAGGATCCGACCTGTAGACTGAACAGAGAAAAATTCCCCCATGAAAGGCATGGAGGACAACCTTGCCACCATTAAAGAACAAATAGATGCACTAGCCTCATAGAAAAAAAACTGGCTTTTTTATTACCCATACAGTTACTTTTGAATTTTCATTTTCATAAGATGCCTATGCTATTTTAACTTGCCCAGGAGATACCCTTGGAAGCCACCATTTCAACTGAAAAAAATTTAAAGCACCCTGAGAATAAGGTAAATAGGCATTATTGGGTAGCTTTGAACTGCTAACCTAAAAGTTGGTGGTTCAGACCCAGCACTCACTTAGAGGGATAAAGACGAGGTGAATCTTCTCCCATTAAGATTTGCAAAGCCTTGGTAATCCAAATAGGGTGACTGTAGTTCAGAATTCACTGATCCAATGGGGTTGGAGTTTTTGGTTTTATTACTAAAAGAAAACCTCTGTGAGCATCTACTGATCACAAAGTCAGGCTTAAAGAGGTTTTGCTTGGAAAAAGCCTGGACATGTAGGAAGTGAAATCATAATAGCAATGCATACTGACTTACTCTTGTGTGTGTGTGGATATTACCTTGTATTAGAGATGAATTAACAGAGGTTTAAAATCAATAAAAACCCAACGAACATCCATTGAGTCAATTTTTACATATAGCAACTGTACAGGAGAGGCTATAACTGCCACCGTGGGTTTCAGAGATGCAGCTTTTAAGGGAGCAGAAAGACTCATTTTCCCCCTCAAAATGGCTTGTGATTTTGAACCACTGACCTTGTGGTCTGCTGCACAATGCACAGCCTATTACACAACCAGGGCTCCAGCAGAGGTTTAGAGAGGTTGAATTACTTTCCTAAATGCCATATAAATTTTAATGAAGAGAAGAGCTTGGTGGTTAACAATAAACAAGAAAGAGAAGAGATCTAAAGCAAAGATGTTTGACCTTGAAGCCTGATGCATAACCAGTGAACACCGGCACTCGTCATGGAAAATGCTAATAGAAAACAAAGAAAATGCTAATTGAAGATTTAGTCTTTATTCTAAATTTTTTACATATACTATCTCATTTATCCCATCACCATGCAGTGAGTTGTAAGCTCAAAAAAATGTATCAGAACCATGACTTGAAAATAAATATATGTACCTTAAAAAGCCAGTATCTTAATCGATATGTGTCTCGACCTCTCAACTCTTTATAGAAAGTGAACTTATAAAATTTACAGGTATCGAAGGGTCCTGGGTGGTGCGAATGAAAAACACTGTACTTCTAATTGAAACGGTGGTGGTTGGAATGAACTCTGGCCAAACCCAAACCAAATTCCCTGCCATCAAAGCAGTCCTGTCTCAGAAACTCCCCCGGAGAGAGCAGAAGGGCCCTGTGGCTCTCTGAGATCACAACTGTCTAAGGGAGTAGAACGACACAGTCACACTGTTGACTTGATGGCTAGCAGCCCAATGCAAACCAGAGGCACCTTAAAAGAAAGTTCCGGTGATGGACTTCTGAAAAATGAGTTATGGAAGATCCTGGGGAGTAAATCAACTTGACACGGACAGGAAGGAGGTCACCACGACTTGGAATTGACTGGATGGCTACTCGCTTGGCATGGTACAAGTATTCTGATGAAGGCTCTCCTTTTTTTTTCTAGGCCATTCTCCTCAAAGAGCAGAAAACAGTCAGGGTTTACGAGATCTACATGAATCTCATTGTCCTTATAATAGCTAACTTTTTTTCAGTGTTTACTATGTGCCAGGAACTGCACTGAATACTTTATATGAACAACATAGACTAGAATCCCCTTTAAAATCCTAGGAGAAAACACACAGTTATCTATACTTTACGGATATAGTATACATGTTTCTCTATATATTCTTTTTAATCTTTATACATTTAACTTTTTAAAACCTAAAGGTGGCAAAGTTGGAAACTTTGATTCCAGGCCACACATTTAGCTTTGAGAAAATTAGATATCCTTGGGGGCCACAAAAGCAAGCACTATAATGAACTACAGTTAGGTGACAGAATGGAGAGGAGAACATGGAGATACAGCAATTTCATCATTGTATGTCAATAAGCTTTAAAAAAACTGTATCTGGTGAGTATGTTAATAGTCATGGAAATTTGAGGGGTTTTTTTCTTGGTAATACATTGGAAGTAAAGCATTACTATACCCTGAAAGAAATGCATGCTCAAGGAAGCAGTAGTCATGCAATCAAAGGACATCCTGCATTGGGTAAATGTGCTGCATGAGGACTCTTTAAAATGTTAAAGAGCAAAAATATCACTTTGAGGACACCCAAGCTATTGGATGCGAAAGTTGAACATGGACTAAGGAAGGCTGGAGAGTTAATGCAGCTAGATCAGAGTACCAGTGAAGAATATTGAAAGTACCAGGAGATGCCAGAAGAACACGTCAATCTGTCTTGGCCGAAGTACAGCCAGAAAGATGGCAAGATGCCATTGCATGTTCTTTGGACATCTTGTCCAGAGAGACCAGTTTTTGGAGAAGGGCACTCTGCTTGGTAAAGTAGAAAGCAGTGGAAAAGAAGATGACTTTCAATGAGATGGATTGACACAGTTCAGGTACCCAATACTATTGCTATGAGTTGCAGTTGATTCAATGCCAGGGAGGTATTTTTGGAATCTTAAAATGTATATCACAATGGGTCTATTGGAGGTATAGTTTCCTATGCTTTCCCCAAATGACTGAAGACTTAGTTATCCCAACATATTATTCAATAATACATTTCCCCCAGTGGTTGAAAAATATTACTCACTAATCCCATATCTGTATTTGAGCATATTTCCTGAATCATGGCTATGGCATTCATCTCTCCTCTCATGCTAGTGTCACCATGTTTTTGCTACTAGTATTGTATAGTATACTTAGGGTTAGTGTATGCTAGGGTTAATCCACATGAATTATCTCTTTATCTCAAGATTCTCCAGGTTATCTGTGCATATCAAATTTTTCACAAACATTTTACAGTTAACTAGCTCAGACAAAATTATCGATAGTTTTATTACAGGCACATAGAGGATGTGCCTACTTGTATTTTTAAGGGATAATTCATTTGAACTAAAAGAAGGGCTTGGATAGATAAATAAATAAATAAAGGCTATGTTTTAAAACGTTCAAGTCTTCTTTTGCACCTCAAAGTTGAGTTTAAAGTAGTCCTTTAGAAATTTCAATACTTAACTCATATTCAATGTGTTTGCTGTTAAAACTGCTTCTTTGTTTGGGGGGCATCATTGCCCTCTGGTGGGAGTAGGAGGCCTAGCCTTGATCCTGGAGAGCTGCTGCTGGATTTGAACCATCAACCCAGTGGGCTGCAGTCCCGCATTCAATCACTTTGCCACTGGGGCTCAGTCCCTAAAACTGCTTCTTTAATGGACTCTTTTACTAAATATTACTTACAATAGAATGAAATACATCAATATTTTTTAAACAGATGCATTTTGCTTCAAGCTCTTTGTATCATCATCAGTCTCTGATGTGATCCCATTTTAACACAAGATTGGTTCTTCTTTCCTGGATTCCCTAGCTGAAGACAACAGTAACATCAGTGCATACCGAGGACAGACACAGGCAAAATGTGGGAAGTCCTGGTTTGTACTTTATTCTCCATAGATAATATAGGTCAGATTACTGGAAGTTATCATCTGTGTGAAAAAGCTAAAGGGATCAGGGGATCAGTGGAACAACAAAGTTCCAGGCAGAGATTTAAAATTCAGACTGAATACTTCTGGAATGTTTTCTCCCCAAACATTAATTTGCTTTAACAAATACCTTTCTTTGCTTTTTAAATCAAAGTTGAATGTCAAATTCTACCTTCCTTGAAATTCTGCTCTAAGATTAGACTTAATCTAGTGGATGATAATTCATTTCACTATCTGCAGAATTGGGACCTAAAACCTTTGGTGTCTACAAATTTTATTCTGAGAGACATGCCCAGAATTTTATCATTGTTAGTTGCCATCAAGGCAGCTACAACTCAGGTAACCTGTAGAATAAAATGTCTTCCAGCCCTGTATCTTCAGAATTGTTTGTATATTTGAGTCCTTTGTGAAGGATAAAATACCAACCCATCTTATTGAACATGATCCCCATTTTCACGGACTTTAACCATTTTACCAAATATGATGTCCTTTCCTATGGATTGGTCTTTCCTGATGACATGGCCTAAGGAAGCAGGATAAATCTTTCCATTCTCACTTCTAAAGAACATTCTGCTTGGATTTCTTTATAGGGTGATTTGTTCAATCTTTTGGTAGTCTATATATATTATTCTTCACCAATACCATAATTTGAATGCATTAATTCTTTTCATCTTCCTTTTATACTATTCAACTCGAGTGCATTTTATGAAGTCACTGAAAAGACCAAGGCTTGGGTTAGGCTCACTTCAGCCATCCTATTGACATCTTAACTTTTTATAGCTTTAAAAATATTTGCAGCAAATTTGCCTAATGCAATTACAGTTTGATTTCTTCATGGCTGTTTCCAGTCTCTGGATGTGAAAGCTACAGTAGTCTTTCAGGAATTATATTTGCGTTATGGTGAAAAAATAGAGGAATAACAATAAGTATCTCTCTGAAATAAGAAATTGTCATTTCTGCACACCTGTGATGTGCCTATAGTATAGTTATAACTCCTCACCATGAGGTGACAGTCACTGTGTCATGAGTGAGTCATTACTCAAGTATTATCATGGAACAAAAGATTGAGAACTACTCCCCCTAGATTGTATCAAAACAAAGCTGAAAGTCAAATGATTTTTAAACATTAAAGTTCTTATTGGCAGAACAGGCCCTCTTGGCTCCTTCAGCTATATGATACCTATGCACACTAACTTTAGAAAGTGTTGGTTAATAGTAACCGGAGTTATGCAGATGATTCTTCTGCTACCTCTTGTTTATCTCCAGCACATGCCACAAATAAAATAGCTGTTTCTTCTCCTGTGATCTCAGAATACTAGTCACAAAGCTAGCATACCTCGTAAGTTCTAAAATATAACATCTGATTTTATGCTCATCTGTTCTAGTGGTTACAACACTCTGGATTGTGGAACTGCACAGTCGGCAGTTTGAAAGCAGGAGCCACTTGACAGGAGAAAGACTGGGCTTTCAGAGACAGATCTACTATGTGTTATAGGATTGCTCAGAGTCGGATTCGATTCCATGGCAGGGGGTTTAGATGTTTGGTTTAGCCTTCCCCTAGAGACAGATTATGGTTTCATTCCAGAATAATCCCTATAAGGGTTTTCTCCCCACTACCTACAACACCGTCTTGGCACATACATGATTCTAAATCAACACTTAAGGTATTACATTTGACCTACTGTCTAGCTAGATTCAAGAACCATATTACCATTTACATTCAAATAACTCAAGCATAGCACGCAAAAATATAAAGTGCAATTTAAGTTGAATTTGCAAAGCTCTCTCAGGCAGCTATTTATGAATTCATATTGGTTTTTCAAGAATACCAAATTGCAACATATTATTTGCATTAATTACTTTAAATGCTCCCTTCTTCTAGGGAAACATTAACATTGACTCTTCTTTACATGTTTACTCATATATGCTAGAAAAACTCAGTTCATCTTATGCTAATCCACAAACCCCCTGAGTTGCACCAATATTTTTCACTTTATAAATGCCATTTCTGTCTTCTTTTTTCACACTTAGCATGCTGTACTTGTAATTTAACTATAATATACCACAAATGTGCCTAGACACTAGTATAGATATAGGCATAGATAAATGCCTAGAAATGGGAAGAATCCGTGCACACCAATCCATTCCAAAAGTATTATCTGGGAAGAAAACTGTGAAAACAAGCAAAGCATCAAGTAGATCTTGCGCCCATTCAAGGACTGAGAAGAAAGTTGATCACAACGAACATTAGAAGCAATGGAGAAGAGGAACCAAGCCGCCCTCATCAGATCTTGTTGCAAGTCAAACTCTGGGCTTCTTTCTGATGTGCTGGTTTGAGCTAAGTAGAGAGAAAGTACTTGAAATTAAGGAAGCTGTGTCTAAGCCTGCAGTTGATGATAAACTTCATTGATAGGGCTCATCTATTCACTCACACTATCTTTTTTTCTTTTTCTTAATTAAATATTTCTATTGGGGGCTCTTACATATCTCCTGATAATCCATACATTCCTCCAGTGTGCCAAGCACATTTGCACATAGGCCGCCATATCGTTTTCAAAGCATTCTCTTTGCACTTGAGCCCTTGATATCAGCGTCCTATTTCTTCCAGTTCCCTCCCCACCTGGCCACTCTCACAAACCCTTGATAAGTTATAGATTATCATTTTCATATTTATATCATTCTTCACCCCTCATTCCCCTTTCTGTTGTTTCTCTCCCTGAGAAGGGGTTATAAATTGATCCTTGTTATGGATTCCCCCTTCCTCCTCCCACCCTCCCTAATCCTACTGGTATCTCTACTGTCATTGTTGACCCTCAAGGCTTATCTATCCTGGATTCCCAGTGTTATGGGCTCTTGTCTGTAGCAGTGAGCATTTTCTGGTCTAATCTGGTTTGTAAGATAAAATTGAGGTCATGATAGTGGGGTTGGGAAGGAAGCACCAAAGAACTAGAGGAAAGTTATGTGTTCATTGGTGTTATGGTGCACCCTGACTGGCTCATTTCTACTGTGTGACCCTCTGTGACCCCTGTGTGAATGTCCCCTTGTTGACAGATGAGCTTTGGGTCTCCACTCCATGCCTCTCCCCACCCCTCCATTCATCTTGGCTATGGCTTTGTTCTCTTAGATGCCTTATACATGATCCCACTGACATCTCATGATCACACTGGCTAGTGGGCTTTTTCAATGTGGACTCTGTTGCTTCTCAGCTAGATCGGCACTTGTTTATATTCAAGCCTTTAAGACCACAGACACAAAACCTTTGATAGCCAGGCATCATCAGCCTTCTTCACCACATTTACTTATGCACCCATTTTGTCTTCAACACTCACACTATTTTCATTGTGATACCTCTAATCACATAATTTCTGGTGTGAAAAGTGAAAAATCTCTCCTAACTCCCCCAATTAAATATATATATATACATATATATATATATTCTAAGCTTGCTCTCATGCACAATGCCTAGCAAAACAGATTGTTGCAGATGCAATTAGGTTACAGTCAGCACCTTATTCTTTGATATCCCTTATGATCCATTTATATTTGTTCTAGTTTTTAAATTTTTCTAATTTCTTTTCAATTGAGGTTTTAATGTATTTTACTTTATTATTGATGCATATTTTGTTTGTTTGTTTATATTTTGGGGCATGGGGACCCAAGCAAGGTAGATCTGTGTTACTGGACCAATGGTTCCTGAGAGTTATGGCAGGGGACATAGTGGGACATGGGTGACAAATAATGGTGAGTACCAAAGTGAAGAAAATGTTCTAGAACTCACTGTAGAGATGATTGTATAATTCTTCATGTAACACCCATTATACTACATGATATATTAATTATATGCCAATAAAACTGTTGGAGGAGGAATTCTAGTTCCAGCATAAAATCAAAAGACCTATTTTCAACATACCCTATTTAAAGCTGCCAGGATCAGTTTGTGGATATCATTCCGCAAGCATTGTTTTCTAAACATATTCAGCTTTTGCTGTGATTCCGCACCCTCCCTGGTTCCTTCTGGTATGTCTACATACAAAAACAAACACAAATAAATCAATGAATAAACTGATAGATAAATGAAAATTTTATCTTAAACATTGAAACTCAACAGATCTTCACTTATAGAACTTATCCTAATCAACAAATATATATGTGTGTGTGTATATATATATATATATACACACAAAACATTGCCTAGAATGTAGTTTTAATCACAAAAATAAACCCTGTAGATTCACTTGGATTTTCAGTATTGGATATAAAATAAATGCAGTGTATCTATGAATATCTATGAACTTAAAATAGCAAGAATTTACTAGCATGGAAGAACTTTCTTTACCAAATATTCTTTGTTTGAGTGGGTTATGGTTTAAGAAATTGAGAGCTTGTCAAGCAACAATGGACAATTTGAAAAAAACTGAGTTACAGGGGCGATGAAAAAGAAGGTCACATGATACTAGGCTAAACTAGCAACTGAGTAGAACCGTAGAAAACATTAAGATTTGCATTTCAGTGTTGATGGCAAAGAGCATTTGGTTTATTATTTAAAGATCTCTGAAAGGCTGCACTGGTATACAGTTCTGTAAAGGGAACCTACTCCTTATTGAGGTACATTATAGCTGAGCTCTGTCCCAAAACTGAAATAACTGGATGTTGAAAAAACTCAATATTACCATAGAATATTATTGTTGCTGGTTGTAGGGTGCTATCTGGTTGATCTCAAGGTGTGGGGACAGAGCTGAAATCCCCATATGCTTATCTTACTTGTAATCTTCAAAAAAACAGACCTCCGGGTAAGACACATTTTGAGTTCTTCATATTATTAGTGATTATTTTAGTTAAAGAGGATAAAAGAGTGGATTTTAGCATAATTGTCATACCCCTCACCCAAATCTCTTGCATAAGTAACTAAACTCTTCCTATAGTGTTTATCATTGTGGCTTTATAATCCTACTTAATCTCCTCTAAAACATCTTCAAAATGAATTTTAATTATTTCCACCAGAATTGACACTGACAAGAAAGAACAGTCAACAGATACTTCATATAATCTACTGAGAAATTTGATGAAAATAATTGGATCTTTATTATTATTTTATTAAAAAAATTAAGTCAATCTCTTCAATAAGTGAGTGAGATTTAAAAAAAAGAGAGAGTAACAGCACTAGATTGAAAGAGATTTGAGAACTGCAACACCAGATGCACTGCATGGTTTGCTTTATTTCTGAATTAGATGAATTTGCTTTTATGTCCACCTTCGTCACAATTAAGAAAACCTGAATATTATATAGTCTAGTTAAAAATCAGTAAAAATCTACTCAAGAACAGTAAAGATACCTAAACTTAGCAGGTGCAAACCTAAAATGACATTCAAATCAAAAGTCTGGGCATAGTTTTGGGAATGGTTTGCAGGGATATGGTGTGCTGTACTGTGCTGAGCTGTGCTGTGGTGAAGGCTCAAGGAGAAAGTATATGAATGAATATTTACCTCATCAAGAAATATATTGACATACTGACATGTTTATAAAATGTATCTGTAAACTAATATGAACTTACATAAAAATCCATTTCTAAAATGTGGCCATACATAAAGTATAGACATATAATAATGAACTTATTGAAGTGACTTGTAATCTAAATTATTATTGACCATCAACATATTTTTATTATTTTATTTTATTTAGATTTTCTGAGGCTGTCAATATACAACGGAGTAGTTGGTGGGTTTGAACTGCCAACCTTGTAGCTAGGAAGGAGTCCAATGCTCACCTGACAGCAACACCAGGACTCCTTTTAGACAATAGAATTTTAGTTACTTTTTAGTGAGTCACTTAATTCTCAGAACATGGTTTGAGTTGCTGTAGGATCAACTTGAAAACAGTGAAAGAAAAGAATCATATTCAAAGCTTATATTTTAAATATAATAAATTATCTATTAACTACAATGATTTGGTTTTTAATGGTCACTTAAGAATAATTGTAATCATCTATGAAGGGACCATAAAAGTTTGTGAAAACATGGCATGAACAGATAATGGAATTTTCCACCAACTCTTTGAAAGTCATATATATGTATACTTATATCTGGTAAACATTTCTACCAAATCTGTTTGGTGAAATAGAGGAATAGTGAAAAAGAGATGCATTATCATACTGATTGCAACAATTTGCTGCAGCTTTGCAACAATTTTGAGTATGGTACAGGTTTGGGCAGTGTTTCATTTTTTTTGTTATATTTCATATATATGAAATAATCTAAAACTAGAATTCAAGATGAAGACTTACAAAGATATTTTAGTAAGGCATAACTATAAATGGTAACTGTTTTTAAAAGCTAACTGATAGCTATGAATTGATAAGCATGATTCAATTCAAGAAATACATGTGTGATAGTTACTTTTTATTTATGGTAACAATAAAAATAATAAAACTTTGAAAAGAAGCCTAAAGAAAGCCCTGATTTTGAAAAAAGGCATACTGCTATACTGAGTATGCCTTCATAATTAGGAAAATGATATACTGAAAAATGGGACTATGAAAAATGGTACATTTTAGAAATTCTCATTTTAACAGGGCATAAAATATTTGGGCTTCAAAAGAATGAGAAATATGACAGAACAAATATAACTGTCTTCCTTCATATTCCACAGTCACAAAGACTGTTCAAGTAAAAGTCCTAAAAATCTCTCAAATTTATCCATCTCCATCCCTGGACCCTTTTCATCTTGGTTCATCTTTTATTGTAAGTTAAGTGCCATCAAATTGACTCTAAACATGTAGCTATAATCTTTATGGGCACATATCCCCAGGTCTTTTTATGCCACAGAGGAGAGCTGAATTACCACCAGTAAAACACAGGCAGTCTCTGGATTACAAATGATTTCCACTCCAAAATCTGTCTTTCAGTAGAGTTCATACTTAATTAGGTAAGGTCCAAAGAGTATAATGTTTGTTCAAATATATCGGATACAGTGAACTTTTCTATGAATAAAATTAAATTAAAATAGACCTTAAAAATTAGCTCTATTAAATCACTTTCACATAATAATAGAGTAATAATAATAATGCTTTGCTGTGCTTTACAATGTAGCACCCACGTGTTCTTATGAGCCATGTCATGTACCTCAGAATTATAACATGATAGGCTTGAGAGGCAGATTGAATACGTGTAGCTCCATCAACTGTCCATAACCCAGGGACTCCCTCTAGAACCTGTGCACTAAGACATTCTCTATGTAATTTGATTTTTGAACACTTCATGAATTTTAATTGACTCTTAAGTGGGGAAAAAAACCCTAACCTTCTTAGCAATTCATGAAGATCTTTCCCGTTGAGGTCTGTCTCAGTCCGTCGATGTTCATATACACGCACTTTACCCTCACAGCCTAACTTTCACTCACCCTGCCACATGTTGTACTTTCACCCGGCTGAAAAGCCCTCCTGTTGTATTCTTTTGTTTTGTTTTTACCAGGTTAGTCCTATTCAAGTTTCTAGCTGTAATATTACAGCTCATATTCATTTTGAAAGATGCTGGGGGGGGGTTGCCTCCATCAACATTATTACAATCTGTTGCCCAAATAACTAAGCCACTCATAATGTTCAGTACTTAGCTATTTACATGGTTAAGGGCTGTTTTCAGCCATCTTCAAACCTCAGCAGTATCACAGTGTTTGGAGCATTAAAACAAACAAAAAACAACCTTCCCTGTCACAGAAGAAATTCCGATTCATGGGGCCCCTATAGAACATAGTAGAACTACCCCTGTCATTCTGTGGGGTTCTGAGACTGCAATTTTTTCAATGATTTTATTGGGGGCTCTTATAGCTCTTAAAGCATTCAATACATGATTTGTATCAAGCACATTTGTATACATGTTGCCATGTTCATTTCCAAATATTTCTACTTGAGCCCTTAGTATAAGCTCTTCTTTCCCCCTCCTTTTTCTTTCTGCAACTGTAATTTTTATAGGAATAGTAGACCTTACATTCACTCTCCACACAGCTGGGGCTTAAAACTGGAAATTTTGAGGTAATCAGCTCAATGCATTTAGCACTCTGTCACTGGGTCTCATTTTAGAACATAAGAGGTCCTTGATAAATATGTGTTGAATGACTAGAGAAGTAGGCATTTTCCATGGGTTTTGGAGGCTAGTGTGGCAGTTATGAGTTGGGCTGTAATCCATAGGGTTGTGAGTTCAAAGCCAGTAACAGCTCAGAAGACTGGACTTTTTATTCCTGCCAGTAACAGTCTTGAATACCCACGGGGGGGAGGGGTCGCAAAGAGGCAGCAATGATTCGAGGGCAGTGGAGTGTGAATAGGAATTAACTGACAGTTCAGTGGGTGGACGGATGGAACTTAATGTGTAAGGACCAGAGGAAGACATTTTATCAAGATTATTTCAACCACTGGGAAAAGAAGGAAAGTACTAAAGCAGGAGAGGAGGTGGAAAACTTAGGAAGTTCTTTTTATAAGGCAAGAGGAAAAATACTAACAACTCGAATTAGAGTGATGGCAACATAAAGGAAAAACAATGATCCAAGAGTGATCCTCTCCTTAGAGGTAAAAGCTTTACAATTGACTTTATAGTTACTATATATTTTCAGAAATAACGTGTCCATATAAATAGTATGCACTTACATAACCTACATAATATGCATAGGAAATCAAGCTGCAAGGGGGTTGCACAGTTTGCAAAGAGATACAGTGTGGGGGTTATATATGTAAAATTAAAGCATGTATTTGAATAAATTAATGAAATAAGACAATCTAAGGATACTTCAATATCATCATTTATCTTCTATTTTTATTTTTGGCTTAGAGGTAAGATTTTGCATTTACATTGGATGATCTGGCCTAGCCTTTAAATTGTGCCCAGAAAGCTGAAATTTCATGAAAAGTAAAAAATCCTTTCAAGTGCTATTGTCTTTCACCATCAAGCAAGTCAAATCTTACCTGGAACTATAAAATGCAAAATAGCCCGAAGTGCTTCCAGCTGGACTAATAATGATGTCTCATGACTTTTCATAATTGCTATTATTTTGGGGGCCACTGCTGTCATTGTATCCAAGGAAGTATTACTGAAGACATAAAAAAATACAGTGCTTATTAAAAGTACAGTTTGACTTGATGACACAAACCAAGTAGAAAGAGACTCAAGGAAAGAGAAATAATCAGAGAAGGACATGTATAAATGCATTCAAATTCATTAATATAGGCCTGCTATTATTGGGTGTTATCAAGTCACTTCAACTCAGTGACTCCAGGTCCAATATGAGCGCATGAATGTTTACTCTTTCTTAGGTAAAGCTTTGACTTCAAAAAGAATGGTTCATAGTAACTGGAAATCTTCTTACTTCATTTCATAAAATGAACAACTTCTTTCTGATTTTGTGTTAGTCATGGACATCCATTCTGCTGGTAGATGTCATTATTGTCATTTTTCTATGAACTAGAGATTATATATCAAGACTTCTCAAGAAGGAATGGCAGAACCACAGTTGGCATCTTATTATACAAAAAAGTGAAGCAAATTTGACATTGAGTAAATTATAAACCAAAAGAGCATAGTATGAAAACACTACATGTAAAAGAAAAACTAAATAGCATAGATATTCAGTGTCACAAATGATAAATAAAAATGTGAGAATTAAGTAAATTAATTTTATAGGGGGTTAGAATCATACTGGACACATTGTAAAGGCCCAATAAATCACACTCCAATTTCATGAACAAGAGGAATAGTATTTCAAAAATGGCATTTCAATAACAACTGTGAACTATAGTGCTGCCTGTGATGAGATAAAAATCTATTCACATACAAGGCAGCCTAGTCAACACAACTATTATTCCATTTTAAACACCAACTTTCATAAATCAGTGATGTGGAAATTGAAGAATTTTACCAATGTCTTTAGTTTGAAATCAATAGCACAATCAAGATGCATTGGTAATTATTGACTATTGGGATGTAAAAATTGGAAGTAAAAAGGAAGAAACAGTATTTGGAAAATATGGTATTGGTAAGCGAAATAAAGATGGTGATTGCATGAGAGAATTTTATAAAACCAATGACTTCTTCATATCAAATACCTTTTCTAAACAACACAAACAATGACTATACACATTGATTTTATCTCCAGACAAAATACACAGAAAGCAAATTGACTACAGCTGTGGGAAGAAACAATGAAGAAGTTCAATATCAGTAACTAAAACCATGCCTGGGGCCAATGGTAAAACAATCTATCAATTACTCATATGTAAGTTTGGGTTGATGCTGAAAAAAAGTAAAACCTATACACATAAGCCAAAATATCACCTTGAGTA
This sequence comes from Nesogale talazaci, assembly GCA_004026705.1. Classification (NCBI taxonomy): domain Eukaryota; kingdom Metazoa; phylum Chordata; class Mammalia; order Afrosoricida; family Tenrecidae; genus Nesogale; species Nesogale talazaci. The sequence goes on along the minus strand of PVJH01004742.1, from coordinate 12,769 downwards.
TATATCACCCAAACATCTCAAAAACAGATTTGATGCATTAAATATTAATGACAGAAGACATAGTGAGTTATGGAAGGATATTAAGAACATTAGCCACGAAGAAATCAAAAGATAATAAAAAAGACAGGAAAGAAAGAAAACTCAATGGGAATGTCAAAAGACTCTCTAAAACCTGCTTTTCATACTAGAGTAGATAGAGCAAATGGGGAAAAAATGATGAATTCAAAGAGTGAAAGAGAATGTTTCAAAGGGCACCTTGAAAAGAATGTAAAATATCTTAAGACAGAGTTAAAAAAAACAAAAAAAGAAGAGCACACTCTGCATATCTTACCTGAAAGAATTCAAGAAAATTAATTCAAACCTTTAGTTATAATATTGAAAGATTCTATGAGCAAAATATTGATTGAATCAGGAATCATCAAAAAAATACCCAGAGTCATTGTACCAAAAAGAACTAGTTGACATCCAACCATTTTAAAAGGTAGCATATTATCAACAACCCGTGGTGCTGAAAGAGGATGTTCAAACTGCACTGAAAGCATTAGCCAAAAGGAAGGTTCCAGGAATTGACCGAATACCAATTGAAATGTTTCAATTGAAAGCAATTGAAAGTACTCACTAGGCTATGCCAGGAAGTTTGGAAGAGAGGGGGTTGGCCAACTGATTGGAAGAGATATTTGTACTCAACAAAGATGGCCCAATGGGATAATCAAATTATAGAACAATATAACTGATAAGACATGCAAGCCAAATATTGTTGAAGATCACCCAACAAATGTTGCAGAAGTGCATTTACAGGGAGCTGTCATCGTTTCAGGCCAGATTCAGAAAAGGACACGGAATAAGGGATAGCATTATTAATGTCAGGTGGATCTTGATTAAAAGCAAAGAATACCAAAAACAGACTTACTTGTGCTTTATGGACTGACTATGCAAGACTTTTGTCTTTGTGGATAGCTTTGAGAAGAATGAGAATCCCAGGTATTTAATTGTTCTCACACACATCCTGTACATGGATCAAGAGACACTTGTGCAAACAAAATAAAAGACTCCTGCATGATTTAGAATCAGGAGAGGTGTTGTATCCTCTCATCATACTTATTCAATCTATATGCTGAGTGAATAATCAGAGAAGCTGGACGATAGGAAAAACACTGCAATATGGGGGCTGGAGGAAGACTTACTAACAATTTGCCCTATGCAGATGGCACAACCTTGCTGAAAGTGAAGAGGACTAGAAGCACTTCCTGGTAAAAATTGAGGATTGTATTCTTCAGGGTGGACAACAACTTAGTGTAAAGGAAAGCAAAACCCTCACGCTGGACCAATAGGAAACATCATAATACATGGAGAAAAGATTGAAGCTGTCAGAATTTCATCTTACTAAGACCCATATTATATACTTATGGAGGGAGCAAAGCGATCAAATAACACCTTGGTGTAGGTAAATCTGCTGCTCTTTAATGCGCTGAAAAGCAAGGATGTAACTTTGAGAAATAAAGTATGCTTGACCCAGCCCAGGTATTTTCAATCATTTTATATGTATGTGAAATTTGCACACTGAATAAGGAAGACCAATGCATCTGAACTAAGGTGCTGGTGAAGAGTAATGAAAGGACCGTGAACTTCTAAAACATCTGTCTTGGAAGAAGTGCAGCTAGAAGAATCCCTAGAGACAAGATTGGTGGGCCTTTGCCTCACACTTGAGGCATGGTGTCAGGAGATACCAGTCCCTAGAGAAATGCACATGTTTGGTAAAGCAGAAAGGCAGAGAAAAAGAGAGAGGCCCTGGTTGGATAGACTAAGCAGCTGCAAGAGTGCGCTGGAACAGCAACCACTGGGAGGAGGGCCCAGGCCGGGCCAGCATGCTGTCCTGTTGTGCACAGGGTTGCTGACTCAGAACCAACTGCACAGAACCTAACAGCAGCAACAATAACTGATTGAGAAATTTGTCTCCATCTTTTATACAGATTGCTTTCAACCACCATTTATGACCCTTGGATCTCTATTCAGATCCAATAAAGAACTGGGACGGGTGTGTTACTAACCAAGCATGTAACATTAGCATTTCTAGATGAGAATAGATGAGATGAGGCATTTCCTCAGCTAGGGGGTGAAAGCAACAAAGAGAAGATAAATTTTATGAAAATAAAAGAGTAGTGATAAAAGTATTAGTTGTGAGAAAAAACATCATAGGAGGTTTATTCTACTAGATTTTATCTCTTCTTTTCTACCTTTCATAGTACTTAAAATGTAGCCAGTACCACACACCAAGATCAAAAGGAAATCTTCCAAAAGTTCTCTACTATTTTTGTGATTCCAGTCATTGTTCAGATTGCTTAAATATGTGATATTGAAAATATAGCATTATATTGTAAAACATCTCTATCTTTAAATATGTATGCTTTTCTTTTCCTTCTTTGAATCATTCTTGAAATATCAATATTCTACTTAGTCTAATACTACATATTCTACATAACTTCATGAATTTATATTACCTTCCTTCAAAAAGGTGATTTAGCATCTTACATCCACTTTCAGCCACTTCAGGAGAGTGTAGATGCCTCTGCATTAATTCTAGTACATTCAGGTATATTCCTTTTGACAAGAGGATCTTTCTGAAATGAACTATAAAATTTGTGTCAGTGTTATAGGAATTAGAGCATATTTACATAAGTTTATGACACAGGAAGCTTAAAAGAGTCAAAAATCAAAGACGAGACTATATAAAAATATATATAATTTTATTTTAATTAATGATTAAAATTCATGTTTTACTTCTTCAAAACAAATGTCACTTTAGATTTTTATACAGTTCAAAGCTCTTGATGAACTCTTGGTTGAAAATATTTTATTCACAAAAATGACTGGTTCCAATAAGATCATCATGATCCTATTCAAATCAAAGGAATGTTACTGCAAAAAATTTTTTTTAAGAAAGAAAAAATATATTTCAAATAATTGTCAGAAAAATAAAAGCTAAGTTTCCTTCTGATATTTAACATAATCTCACAAAATAACTGTGCTCATATAGAATTATGATTTACCAGGTAAGCTGGGCATTAGAAATTTAGGCATGAGCTACAAGAAAGCAGGTCTTCTCTATTCATTACTTCAACTGTTGGCTGGGAAGAGGACCCTGTGGGTCAGAGGGGCCAGGGATTGAAACCAGCAATCCAAATGGGTTGTTTTGAGCTACAGTCCTTCGACCACAGAAGCCAATCAAGCAACAAATTTCTGTGCATGCTACCATGTCAAACAAGATTAAATGCACTAATATTCAGCATCAAAAACATTTCACGGAGGCTGATGAAAATAATTGTTAAATCTTAGGAAACACACTCTTGACTTTATAACTGACTTTATATTATACTGGGACATATAACTATTTGCAGGCAGTAATGATTTATAAACCTCTGTAAAATAACCCCCCTTCTCCAAATGTAAACATATTGTCTTGAAATTTCCATAAAAATCATATTGAAATCTCTAAATAAATATGACTCCAACATTATACACTGGGGTCAATACTTTCTAAGTAGTATTTTTAAAAGCTTAGATAGTTTCAATTTATATGCTATTCTTCAGTATGAAATATCAATTAGGAAAAAAGAAATGCAAGAAAACAGAAATAAACTGAAGCATTATGGACACTATAAAATCCTACCAATACTTTAAAAACTCTGTGCCAAAATGTGATCAAGATAGCAGAAGATTCCCAAGTAGGAGAAAGAATAGATTCTAAGGTCTTAAAGATTTGTCTTTAAACAAGCACCCATATATTTAAGGCCACAGCTAAATCCACACAGAAGCACACTGACCTTGTGATCCAAGGATTGTAAGTAATAAAATTCAAATCCTGAGAAAGGAATGGTATTAGACCTTACATTTTGAACATGCCATTTGCGGAAGGTTATGGATGACAGTGAAAGCCCCAAAGTCATTTGCAGGATCCTCCATATAGATTAAGCGTCAGCGAATCCCTTCTGACTATGGATCAGCAATGGGGATAACTTTGTGTGTTAGTATGGGTAGACTAGAGGAACAAATTTCATAGACATGCATATGGATATAAGGGCATGGTTTATATACAAAAGGAATGGAACACTGAGAAAGCATCCCAACCCAGTCCAGTTCAAAGTCATAAGTTCAATATTAGCCCATATGCCTTATATCAGTCTATAATGTCTCCTTCCAACACACGAAGTCACAGGTCAGTGAGTTTAGAATCCCAGCGCTGGCAGGGGTCTCCCCATGGCTCCTGGCTTCCAGGGTTCACGGTCCATCAACAGCATCCAGTGGTGGCAGAAGCAACTCATCACTAGCAGGGGACCCCACTTGACCTCTCCAGCTTCAAAAGTCTGGTTCCATCAGGGCAAATCCGTGTGACTTCCCCTGTGGCTTCTCAAATGCTGCCATCTTGTCTAGTCCGTGATTCATCATCTCTGAGACAAACTCCCAACAACTGGAAGAAGATAGCTTCTCATCTTCACCAGGGAAATATCGCGAGATTTCCCAGATCAGGAGAAAGATATGCCCACACAGAGGCCTCATTGGCTACTCAATGGCTATCTCCAGATTAACAAGCTAGACTCCACCCCTACATCTCAAGCATGAAATTAACATAAGCACATAACCGCCACACCTTGCTACTAGACAGTGTTGTTGTAGTTAGGTTAAAATGTGGAACCTTGGCTTTCAATATCCCTTTTGATCCAGTGTTCTAATTTTTAATATTTTCTGCCCCTTCTAAAAAATTAAGTTTCTGTTCAATTCTGTAATGGTTAGGTTGTTTCTTTTTTCTCATTTTGTATGGTTTTTTTTTCTGTAATGAAATCCAGAATACGTAAATCTACAGAGATAGCAGATGGGTTAATAGTTTCTTAGAGGTATGATAGGAGAGATTGATGGGAAGTGAGGAACTAATAGCAAGGAAAAGGGAGACTGAAGTTGTCCCCATTGGGGGGGGGGGGATTGTGGTGATCACTATATAACTTTTGAATATAATTGAATGATTGAAATGCATGATATGCAAATTATATGTCAATAAAAATAACTGCATACTTTTTAAAGGCACTCAACATATCATACTTTAAAATATAAATTGGATACTTTTCTTGGTCATCGCCAGAAGGTATGATAACCCCTTTCAAAATCACTAAATTCTGAATAGGGATATATTTAAAAGACAGAAACAATTCTAGGTCAGTGTCTTTCAAAAAATTTTCTGTACTTCAGAATCATCTGGGAGAGCTTATTAATAAAACAAAGATGATTGGATTCTATTTCTAGAGTGGGCTGTCTTGGTGTCACAAGGTCAGTAGCTCAAATACACCAGTTGCTTCACAGGAAAATGATGAGGCTGTTGCTTCCATAATGATTTAAGTACTGGAAATTCAAAGAGGCAGTACTAGTCTGGCTTACAAATCTGCATCCACTCAATGACAGTAACCATGATTTGAGATTTGGATCTCAGTAAAACCCAAACCCACTGCATTGAGCCAATTTCTTCTTAAGTGACCCTATATCAGGTTTCCGAAATTGCAAAACTTCACTGGAGCAGAGAATCTCATCTTTCTCCCAAGGAGAGAGTTGGTTTTTTTTTTTTTTTTTTTTTTGCAGTTCAATGTTGACCTGATAGCATAACTAGGGTACAAAGTATGATCCAATAGGGCCCCAGAATTTATCATCTTAATAAGTTCCCAAGTACAAAGACCACATTTAAGAAACACTGTCCTAGATATACATAAGTGGGACAGCCAGTACAGTTTTCAGCAAAACAGTTATTGCAATTTGAGAACAGAGAATTCAAATTTCACCAGACATTAGACCTAAGAAAAGACATATGTATTCAAGTCATTTAAGAGTTGACAGAATATTTTACACATGCTATATCAGAGCAATTGTGGTTGTTATATAATCTGTTGTTAATTTGAGAGGGTTAGGAATGAAGGGGTGGTGTCCAGCCTATCAATCATTGTATACTCGATGAGGCCTCTGTGTGGACATGGCCTTCCCCTGAGGATTCTGAGAATTCCTGTATTTTCCTTCCTGGAGGCAGGAGACCTTCTCTCTCTGTTCACTCCTTGAGAAAAGCTCTACTGAAAGACACATGGGACTAAGCTGATAGACTCCCGTGCCCTGGGAACTAGGGAAGCCACATGGAGACCCCTGTCAGCGCTGAGATACTTATGATGCCACTGGATTCACAAGACTTTCAATCCACTGACCGGTAACGTTCCTGAATTCAGCATCACTGCATGTGTTTTGTGAGTCCGAAGAGGATTTATAGATTGATGTCAGACATATGGGCTAATATCAGACTTATGGACTTTACCAGAACTAGACTGGATTGTCTTCTCAATATCCAATTGCTCTTGTATATAAACCTCTTTCTTCTACACATATGTGTGTTTATGAATTTGTTTCTCTAATCTATCCAGACGAACACAGTAATACAAGCTTTCCACATAATAATCTAGAATTTATTCACTTATTTTAGTGATGGAGAATATGCTTTAAAAGGTCAATAACAACATACAATTCTTTCAGGTCTTGGCTCAATGAGTCACTTTATCAGAGATATTTTTCTGGCTGTTTAGTCACAATTTTATCTCCTTTGACTCCTAACCTTTTATATTCTCCTGTTTTATCTATTTTTAATCTTGACTAATAGACTATATATATTATTTCCTTAACTACTTAATAGACTATATATATGATGACCTAATAGATTTTTCCCATTATAGTTTAAGCTCCAAGAAACAGGAAGTTTTGTCTCTTTTGTTAGCTGATATATCCCATCTGATACATAGATGAAGCTCAGTAAGTATTAATGGAGTGAATAAATTTAATCAAGTGCGGAAAATGCAACAAAAATGTTTGAGATTTCACCTGGAAGTCACCAGGGTGAGCACAGCTGTCCTAGCAGCAAATCCATCCTGTCTTTTATTTATTGTCAAGACCCAATTCTGCATATCTAGTGTCCCCAAAAGTCTTTTCGTGAAAAGTTACCCATGGAGGTTGCTCAAGTGCTTAGTACTTTCTTAGGGGATAACTCCAACAGCAATATAAAGAGATCTGAACACAGTTTATCAAACTGTTGGCCAAAAACAAAGAAGTAAGGAACCAGATAAAATGGAGGACTGCTTTTGAACAAAGAAATCAAAGTTGACTCCAAAGACAATTAACTCTCAGACACTGCACAAAGCAGGCCTAAACTATCAAGTCACAGCAGTTTAGTTTGCAGGTCAGGAGCCTAATGGTTAAGAAACACAGTGCCCAAGCAGCATTGTATGTACACAGTATGTACACAGTGTACATAGTTTATGTCTTCTCTAAGGTGCTCCGCACAAAACGCAGTCTCTTTACTGGGGTGAGATTTCCCCACACAGCTCTCTCTAACTGCAGGGCATGTCTGCCACTTGATGATCTTTCATTAAACTGCCGTCAGAAAGGTAATATGAGAAAGGAGAGACAGAGAGAGAGAGAGAGAGAACTCTTTTCTATATTCCTTTCACTCTACTTAGGCTTTCTACTAAAGGTTGGGAACAAACATCTGAAGCTTTCAGCAGTTTTCTCTATCTTTCCTCTCTCTAAAAATATCCTGCAAGAGTTGCCAAGTCCCAATGCCTTTATAATGAGTTCTCTCCCAAGATTTTTCAACAGCATTTCCTGTTTATGAAAAGAGGAATTTGAACTGCCTGAACATCAATCTTAAACCTCAGGAATCCTTCCAACAGAGTATGAGTCTCCCCCCATAATGGTGCCAAGCTAATTACCAGGCATATAAAGCACACAAGAAAAGGACCATTGAGATAAAAATATAATTACATAAAAATTTTATAATAATTTTACCAAAACCTAAAATGGTATCTATATTTCCACCCAGACAGTTGCATTATGTTAAGGTTTTCTTATGAAAGGAACCATTTAAAACAGTGAAACACTAGCATCAATCAATAAATAAAACAAACATCTGGCATTTACTACAGGTTGAAAAACAAGCAGGCCAAATAAAAAGCTAAAATTCCAACAACCACAAACCGGTTCATGAGAAGAATAAATGCACAGTAAGAAAACTACACAACCCTTGCAAGGGAATGATATAAGAATCTCCATGTATTGGAAAATGCAAACTATTGTTATAAAGGAGTATAATGTAATTCTATTTATACAAAAAAATATACTGCATATAATAGTACATGAGTACGTAGACATCAGGAAGAATAGATATTAAAAGATTTGTTTTTTCTTTATTTTTAATATATTTATCTTAGTATCTATTTAACAGATCTATAACTATGTATCTAAATTGTGTACACCATGTTACTTTTATAATAAAAATAACTGCAAAATATTTTCCTTTTATTAAATGTAGAATGCCTCCCTTACCATTTTGTTCCAGCAGAGTTGACAGTGCATTTGCAGATGCCTGGAAGACTTCTTTTGAAGAAGAATGCATCAACATGGACAGCATCACTTCCCTATGAGCTGGGAATCTTTCAAAAATTCAGCAACAATATTGACAGTTAACTTTTCAGCACTTTGTTCAAATACTCACTCGTCATTTTCTAATCTCAAACAGCAAAAAATTGCTTCTATAGAATACCTCCAGTTACTAAGGTGAATTTTAGTCAAGTCATTTTCAATTTAAAAGTTAGTTGCTACTCCATTAAAGGCTTATGAAATTCACATTGCTATGTTTTTATCAAAATTAATAAGCGGTAGAGGAAAAGAAATCTCAGCAAATATAAAAAGACATCTGGGAAGAAAAAGGTGAAGTGAGAGAAACAAAGTAATAGAAGACATATAAAAATAGAATATTTATAGGTGACCAAGAGAAAAGCAAAAAAATTAAATTGGAAAGTCATTCAGGTTAAAACCCTCTTAAAGGGTCTTGAAGGACTGCAATATACATTTTTTCTTTTAATAGTGGATATGGTTTATAAATCTATTACTACTGAACTTAAATACCATAAGTGGACATTTATAAGCTACAGCAGGAATTACACTCATTTGTTTCTCCTAATGTGGGATCATTAGGACATGGCGCCAGCATACAGACTTTGGAAGACTTACTTTCTTCTCAAAATGGAGATGTTTTATGAAATAACACTTGCTTAGTTAGTGCCTTTTTTACTGATAGTGGGACTGCATAAAGAAACTATGTGAACAAGATATCAAGATTTGAGATAGAGAATTTTATTATTTTTCTGAGGTGAATTGCTCCAATTAAGGATCTACATAGAACCTCTTCCCTGGGGTACAGACCACAAGGAACTGGGTGAGGAAAGACATCGGACAGTGTACGATATAAAAAATAATAATAATTTATAAATTATTAAGGGTTCATGAGGGAAAGGAAAGCCAGGAGGGAGGGGAAAAATGAGGAGCTGATATCAAGGGCTTACAGAGAAAGAAAATGTTTTGAGAATGATGATGGCAACCAATGTACAAATGTGCTTGGCATATGATGGATGTATACGTGGATTGTAATGAGTTGTATAAGTCCCCAATAAAATGATTTTTTTAAAAAAACAACCTAGAAGGTTAACAGATCAAGCAGCACCTTTATAAGGATAAGCAGTGGGCAAGAGCATAAGGCTAAAGTTTCCTGGGCATAGAACAGGAAATAAATCTGTGCCGGCTAGCCCTATTTACAGGTGTTATCTTAAGGAGAGAGGAGTGTGTAATATTTGAAGGGTAGCTGCTCTTGAATGCCTTCTCAAGAGCGGAGAGCTTCCAATAATTCTCTCCGGAGAAGGGGGGTCACAATGGCCACATCAGGGGGGAAATTGCTCCAGGAGGCTTCCTAACCAAATCTAATCTCTGATCCGGACAACCAGCTGGCGAGTCACAGCGGCAGACAAGGTCACAGATGGCTGTGCAGCGCCTGTCACCTGAGATGAATTATGAAAGCATTTTCTAAAGGGTCCGTCAGAAAAGTATTCCTCCACAATGCATAAATTAGTGAATTATACTTGATTCCGAATCTTTGGGGGACCACTGTCCCACAGAACACCTCTTTTCTGCCTATCAAAGACAAGGAAATTTAAAACTCTGCATCAACTGATTTGCGGTAGCATGACAAGCCCAAAAGATGATGTCAGAAATATTCCCCCATGATAAAATTAATAGTTAAAAATATGAATCAGAATGGCAACTAATAATTTTTGTCATATAATATTAAGACTACTGACTGGCCATCTTCATCTCCAATCTTCTCATGTAATCTGCTGTGATACATCAGGAGGTTATTTAGGGCCCAGCACGCGGCCTCCTAGATCAGAAGAGGAAAAATAAAAATATGTAAAACCATAATTTTTTGTACACATGCACTGTTGAATCACTACAGAATTTGCAAAACAGACCCACCTGAACATGTTTGTTCTTTCTGTGCCAAGTTAAGGCTTTGTAACAGGCTTCCAGCCAAAACCATTCTTCTTCCTCCTCAGCATCATTCCCCGAACCCTCGTTCTGTTCCTCTAAGTCTTGATTTAAGAAAATGGTCTCAGCTTGAAACAGACATACAAAGTTTAATTCATTTGAATGAGGACTTCTAAGTGTATATGCCTGACACCTTATCCATAGTGAGTTGTCCTTTGGTAGAGACTAATGGAAAATTATGAAGTCATTTTTAATGGATTTTTCAACCAACTGACTTATGATAAACTCATGTATGGTATCAGGGGTCTCAGGGACCAGAATTTGAAAGTAGACTGCCAGGCTTTTGGGTGAACTTAAAAGTCCTGCCTTTAAATGATTTACAGCTGAATATGTTAACCATTATTATTATCCAGAGACCCATTAATACATTACACACCTCCTTATATTGTCACTATATCCAGATAAATGACACTGAGGAAGACAGCACCAAGCAAAATTAATAGTTGAGAATTAACTGAAGTTATTAACTCCTTAGTAATATGCTAACTTGATGATCTAAAGCAAAACCCTACATGACAAAGATAGATATGCTTATCACAAGCGTTAGCTTCTTTGGAAATGATTTGGGGAAATGAATCTTATTGGGATATTAGAACAAGTTTCACTGCTTACTCCAACTATGACTTTTTTGTGATAATATAAATGTCAAAATCAATTGTGCCTATAAAAACAGTCTCCTTCATAGGACAGTGTAGGATATGAAAAAAAATAATCTATAAATTATAATAATAGAGAGGGAAGGTGGGGGAGAGAGGGAGGAAAAGTGAGGAACTGATACCATGGGCTCAAGTAGAAAGAAAACATTTGAGAATGAAAGGGATGGATTGATGAATTGTGATAAGAGTTGTATGAACCCCCAATAAAATGACTATTTTTAATAGTTCTTCTTGGGAATGTTACTTACTGAGGAGTGCTAAACAGCTGAGTGCCGAGATTTGTAACATCGCATTCTCTGAATACTGCTGCACAGCCTTCACCACAAACTCATGGACCTCATTTAACACCAGAATATTAAAAAAATTACCTAAAAGTAAATAATATATTAGATGATTCTTCCTCCGAGGAACTTATACCACCTTTAAGTATGTAACTGCATACTTTGCTGGCGTCAAAATCATGTAATCATTTTAAGTTAAATAGCTTAGCATACTGAAGTTAGTTTATGAAATTTACTTCATGCTATCATTTAATTATCTTGGGCATTCAATGAGAGATACTCAGCCAAAATAATGACACAAATTTGGGTGATCTTCACGTGGGGTTGTCTGACTCCCTCTCAAGTTGTCCTTATGCAAACATAATGAAATGTCTGCTACAACACCCTCCAAGACTCTCTAAGCAATAAAAAAGGGCATGGACATCTTTAAGACACTGCCGAGCTGTTAAATCCTTTGACTGAAACACTCTTCTTTCACTTAAAGAATCCTTCTCAGAAAACTAATCAGAACATTTACCATTATTTGATCATATATTGACATTGTTAAAATATATATTTTGTCTTCTCTCCCCCACTCCGAGAAAAATTCCTATACCCTTTGGATGTGTTTTTGTCTTCAAAAATCAACATTACATCCAAAAATGTAATTCCTGATAAGGAAAGAATTTTAAAATGATATTGCTGAAACCTTTATACAAAGCACCTGGATGGTCATCTCTCCACCTGACCTCCCTGTTTACCTCCTTCCATTTTGGATTATTTATGATTCTCTAATAGTCACCAGGTTTCCTTCTGGGAATAAGGACAGTAAACTGACCCCTGAGACACATGCCAGAATTGGAAAAGATCTTGTATTATGTAAAACCTAAAAGATCAACTCCATACTAATCTTTGAGTGACTCAAAAGCATGGTTAGCAGCTTGACTGTATTATGGTCCTACCCTTTCCACATTCCTAAGTCCTTGCCTCTTCGACATTCACCAGCCAAGTAGTCATATTTTCACCCTTATAATTCCTGTCATGAGTAACCAAGCATCCCCACAAGCTTCTGCTCTAACCAGCTTGCCGATCCAAACTTGGGGAGTCCCTTTTCACCCTCTGTTCGCTATTACTTCCATGCCACTGCCGACAAGTGTTCTTCAGTGACTCTGGGCAAAGCCAAGTAAGACTCACCTTCATTCCAGATCGTTATGTGAAAATAACAGGAGATAATATAAGACACTTTAGTGAATCAAATTCATACTTGATTGCATCCTTGCAGAAAATAGTAGATATTTATTTATTGACTATTAGTTAAGAATAAATTACTTTATTAAGATTCCCTTCTAGCCAGTCAAGATACAATGTAGTAACAATGAAATATGCAACTTTCCTCTAGTTCTC
>PVJH01004741.1:63698-121430 GCA_004026705.1 Nesogale talazaci | reverse complement strand
TGGGGGCTTGGGGGATAGGGAAGAAATCAATACCAAGGTTTCAATAGAAAATAAATGTCGGGGCTGAGTCCCGGTGGCATAGTGGTTGTGCGCGGGACTGCGGGTCCACTGGATTTGGAGGTTCAAATCCAGCAGCAAGGCTGGGCCTCCTACTCCCACCACCAGAGGGCAGTGATGCCCCAAAAACAAAAACAAAAAACAACAATAAAAAAGAAAGTAAATGTGTAGAAAAGAATAAGGGCAACATATGAACAAATGTGCCTGATTCAATTGATTGTATGGATTGTGACAAGAGTTGTATGAGCCCTGAATAAAATGATTTTAAAAATATATAAAAATGTAGATGATGACCTAAAAAAATTAATGCATCAGTGTATTTATGTAAGGTATGTATCTTAATTGATTCCAATTAAGACTTGATGAATATGACATGATTTTAAAGATAATTACTGTGTACTGTTGCATAACTATTTTCTATTGTTGACATATTTAAATAGACAGTTAATGTTCTTTAGTCTTACCACACAGTTTCTTTTTAATTTTTAAGCTTTTATTGTGAATTAGGTGAAGGTTTATGGAGCGAATGATCAGTTTTACAACCACAGTTCATACACATATGTTTCATCTCATTCACTGCAATCCTCTCAATGTAACAGACCTATCCCTTTCCCTCTTCTCTTCCCTGAAGAATTTTGTGCTCTTTGATTTATATCACATGCAAATGGCAGTTTTGACATCCTTTGGGGACTTAAAACATGCTCCTTTACAATGCTCTTTGAGTCTGGGGGAAAAAAAGAAGTGTGGTGGGGGGTCCGGGGGGATATGTGGGACTTAGAGTGGGAGAAACGCTGAAGGCACAATCTTTGCTACCCTTGAAAAATGAGCAGGTGCATTGTCTGTGATGCAAAAGAGCAGTTTTACAACTGATTTTGGTGGGCGCATCTTATACTCTGGCACTTTTCTGGATTCTCCTATTAGACCTGGCAACTTTGTTGCTGTTGTTGTTGGGGGAGAGGGTGTGTGTGTGTAGAGTCTCTAGGATTTTCTGTATACAGGATTATGCCACCTGGAAATAAAGATCTTTTTACTTTTTTTCTTTCCAAATTGAGTTCCTTGCCTTGCCTGATTGCTTCACCTAGGATTTCCAGTACAGTGTTGGATTAGACAGTGTCTGATGCTGTCTGATTTTTTAAAGTTTTGCTAATGATGCTTGGGTAGAATGACATCTCCTTATTGTTTTTGGCTTGCATCTCTTGAACAACTAATGCTCACGAACATGTCTTCAGATGAATATCTTCTTCAGTGAAGTGTCTGTTCATATTTGTTTTCAAATTTGATTATTTATCTTTTTTCTTGTGGTGGTGTTGAAGTTAAACATGATGGCCTTTCCCCTTTTGTTTGCAGTGTTCCTCTATTTTAATACCACTGACAAAAATCATATATAATGTTAAAAAACCCATTAAACTGAAAATATAATCATGTATAAGTCATCATTTAAAATAATGTTTATCAAGCACTTATCATGTACCAGACACTGTCTGTATTACATGTCTTTTCTTACCAAAGCACAACCCTATCAGGTTACTGCTCTTCTAAATATGCTTGACCCCTATTTTAAAAGTGAGAAAACTGGATTGAGGGGGATTCAGTGGATTGTCCAAGGTCACTCAACTCATAAGGACCTGGGCCAAGATTCAAAGTCACATTCTGTTACCAAAGTCATTCTTTGTAGACTTTACCTCTAACACAGAGTGTGCTATTTCCTAGAATATAGGTGATCTCTCATAGCCTGAAGCATTACATATTGTTTCAATTGACAATCATACCACAGAGAGATGCATGCTGGAAACACCCACACTTTAGTACTTTTCCCATCTTTAAGAACACATTGAAGCCATGACCTACTATTGCTGAAGGACTTGTCCAGGAAATCCACTGAGTGCACTGCACTGTCTACCCACTTGGGGGCACCCCCAATGCCACGTGCCTGCTAGATTCCTATCTAGAAATCTCCCAGCCCTGCAGAGCTGGAGCCTGGTGGGCTCAATGGACTTTGCAGGATTTGGATCCCCTGTCTCAAGGAATAGCACTCCTGTCGCTCCTCGTTTTGGGGTTACCCTTTTAAGTATGTTGTACATATGAAACAAGCATTGTGTGCTGACTAAAATCGTAATCATGTTCTTGCTGAATGTACTTGCTGTATTATTAGGATTTAATAGCCATGAGCAGAAAGCAATTTGCTGCTTAAAATGGTCTATTTGTCTGAAGGATTTTGTGGATTTATGTTATGCCAAAATTACAAAAGTGTAGAACTCACTGCCATCGACTTGATGCCGACTCACAGCCACCCCATTTGACAGGGGAGAGTTATCCTTGTGAGTTTCTAAGACTGTCACTTTTAAAAAAAAATCATTTTATTGGAAGTTCTTATATTGTTTTTCACAATACATAAATACGTATATTGTACCATGTTTTTTCGCATGCCTGCTGCTGTCATCATTCTCCAGACATCAACTTTCCCACTTGACATCAGTTTCTCTTTTCTCTTTTCCCCTCCATCCTGGCTCCCTACTCCCCTACCAACCCTCAATACTTTATAAATTATTATTGTTTTGTCCTAACTTAACTGCCCGACATCTCCCCCCACCCTCTCTTCCAATGTCTGTCCTCCTGGTAGGAGGTTATGTGTAGATCCTTGTAGTTGGCTCCCCCTCTCTATCCACCTCCCCTCCACCCATCCAGTAGCTCCACTCTTACTGCTGGCCCCAAGGGGTTCATCTGTCCTGGGTTCCCATATTGCCATTTCCCATCTACCACTGTACCTCCTCCAGTTCAGCTGGATTTGTAAGCTACAATTTGGATGATGACAGTTGTGGGGAGGAAGCCTTCAGGAACTAGAGGAAGGTTGTATGCTTCATTGCCACCTCACTGCACCTTCCTGGCCTGTCTCCTCCCCATGACTCCCCTGTAAAAGGGTGTCCAATTACCCACAGGTGGGCCTCGGGTCAGGACTGTCATTCTTGACAAATCTGTCTTTCTCCTTCAGATTTCAAACTTCTGAGTTTGCGGTTAGCAGTCAAACATGTAACCAATATGTCACAGTGCTCTTGAAATTAGGGACCAGACTGGGTTAAAAATATGTCAGTTGTTGTTGTTGTTGTTGTCAGGCAACTTCATGTGGGTCGGAGTACACTTGATTTTCAACTCCACCAGCTAGAAGAGATACTCCTGAACCACACTGATGTCAACTCTGTCATTAACTCAGATGCAGTTATGGTGAGCTTGTCTAGAAAGGCAATGTTCTAGAAGGGAAGAAATGGACATTGAGGTGACCCTGGACATAGCTACACAATGTCTTTTCTACCCATCATCTCTGCTGAAGAGGTTGATGGAAATACTCAACGAGTAACCTCATTTTAGTTTAGATTCAATTTGAACTTCACATAGCACGTGGAATGGGTGGAACCAGGTTAGGGAGACTGACAGGGAGCACGGTCGGTGTGTGGGCTACACATGGAGCCGTAAAGTCAGCTGTTTGAGCCCACCAGTAACTCTACAGGAGCAAGGTGAGGCTGTCTGCTCTCGTCAATTTGGAAAGTCTCAGAAACCCAAAGAGGAAGCTCGACTGTCCAATAGGGTCACTGTGGGTCAGAATGGACTCTATGCCAGTGAATTTTTCTTTTTCTTTTTTTTTCTTTAGAGTTGGTCTGATAGAATCCCAGTCAAGCAAACACATTCAAACCAGAGCTGGATCATTAAACAAACCAGAGGGGTTTCAAAAGCCAGTGCCACCAATTGAGTCCTAAGTCAGTGTGGCAGTCATGTAATCGTGTCAATATAACACTGGGAGTGTAGAGGTGGAGTCTAGCATGTCAATCTGGAGATAGCCAATGAAATCTCTGTGTGGGGATGGATTTCTCCTGAGAATTCTGGGAAATCTTGTGGTAGTTCCCAATTGGAAGTGAGAGTCACAAGACTCAGTTCTTGACAGACATTGTAGCTGACAAGACAACATGGCAGAATGTTGATAGATCCTGAGTCCTGGAGACTGGAGGAGCCGGAGGAGAAGCCACATGGGTTTAGCCTGATGGAACCAGATCTCTGAAGCTGAAAAAGTGACAAGAGGCCCCTGCTAGCACTGAGATGCTTCTACCACCACGGATACACAAGACTCTGCACCCAATGGCCAGTGATTGTCCTGGTGTCATTGCATGTGTCTCGTGAATCTGAAGAAGACTTTATAAACTGGTGTCAGATATGTGGGCTAATATTAGACTTGTGGGCTTGGACTGGATTGGATTGGGATGTTTTCTCAATATTCCCTTCCTCTTATATATAAACTTCTTCCTCATATTCATATGCATGTTTATGAATTTGTTTCTCTAGTCTACCCGGACTAACACAGTCAGGTTGGTATAGAGGATCTGCACCTGGTGATGTAGAGAAAACTCAAGTCAATGTTTGGTTCTCTTTGGGATCCCAGCGGGTATTTTGAGCATGAAGGTTGGAAGTGTTTACTGCCTGCAAAGGCCTTTCAACAATAGGAATTTATTTTGAGTTCTACAGAACTCAAAATTCAGGGTGTAGGCTGATGTAATTCTTCCAAGTGGGCTTTGTTGCTTCAAAGGTACATGGTCGCTTGCTTATCTTTAAGTTTTTAAAATCCAAGATGTTATATCTTTGGGTAGCCAGGCACCATCAGCTTCTTCGCTACATTTGCTTATTCTGATAGGTAAGCTTGTCATGCCAACATGGTCAAAGAAGATAAGTAGGCCTGTTGTGACATAATGGCCAATGAACACATGTAAGATCAAATGAAGGACAGAGATAGAAATGGCTTGGCGAGCCCCGCCTTTGCCCTCTTGTTCTTGGATCTTCAGACCAGCCAGCTGCCATGTTCATCCTGAGCCTCAATCTCCAAGGGACAGCAACTCTACCCATGGGATACCTAATTGGTGGACTGTGTTGCTGTGAGTTGAGGTTCCTTCAAGCCCTGCTTCGCCACGCTCCTGGAATAGACATCTCTTGAGCAGTTCACCAAAAGTCAGAGGCTCCGAAACCAGGAGCAAACTTAGATAGGATGCTGTGAGAAGAATGGTATTGAAAGCAGTGGCAGGTCTCACAGAACACGGGGGATTTCCTGTGAAGTTCTATCCTAAGCACTTGAAGAGGCCCTGATGGCATAGTGGTTACCAGCTGGGCTGGAAAGCCTGTAGTCTGAAATGATCAGCTGTGCAGGGGAGATAGCTGGAGCTTTTGACTTCCAAACAGAATTACCGTCTCAGAAACTCACAGGGGCTATTCTACCCTGTCCTCTAAGGATATGGTCTTTAGGAGTCAACATCGACTTGATGGCAGTGGGCTGAGCTGACGGACTTAAAGTGTTCATTGATCAAATTATTCCTTAAGCAAAGATCTGTAGATATGTTCTTTCAGTGAAGTCTAATCTGCGTTTAACAAGGTCTGGCTGAAGTCTTTTTTCTCCACATGTGTGCTAGGTATTATCCTAATTAGAGCAGTACTTCTAGAACTTTGCTGCAGGTTAGTATCAATTAATGACTTAAAAACTCTCAACGGCCAGTCTGTAGCTGATATGACTTGAAATCAGCATTACCGGGCAGGGCCAGAGGCATTAGTATTTTAAAACATTTCCCGAGTAATTCTAGATTTTGAAAACCAGCATTCACTGTGATTGTCCTCGCCAGTTAGTTGCATTCAAACCACCTGATGGGCTTGCTGCAACACAGATCTCTGGGCTCTGGGCCCTCTCCACCTCACCTGTTCAGGTCTGGGGTGGGGTCTGAGCACTTGCTTTCCATACGTTTCCCAATGTTGTCGATGCTGTCGACCCAGGAAGCCACACCTTGAGAATCACCGAGATGGACTATTTACTTATTCCTTAATGCCGATTGAAGACAGAAGGCCACTCATGTTGTCCAGGCAGCCTAAGGAGATGCAGCATCAGTGGAATGGCATTTGAGCACAGTTGTGGACTCACCACACACATGGATTCTCTGGCAGGCTTGCCTTCATGCCCATCTGTTAGGCTGGCAGCATGCCCACCACAGAGAACACGCTTTGCCAGTCTCACCCCGGCATAGGTGTTCACCAGACGTGGGTGGAGAGCAAAGGCTTTCATCACACAGCACGTGCCGTTATCTCCTGGGCCAGGCGATCCGGCAGTTTGCACACAGCTCCTGTTTGAGGCCACATGCCTCTTTACATCTGTAGATGCTTGAGGACATGATTCTAAAAGGCGTGCTCTACAAATGGCTGATTGTGCTTCTCCCTCAATCTGCCTTTTCCCTGTGGTCTGGCAGGCAGAGAAGCAGCCTGTGCGCTCTCTCTCTGGTGAGCTCTGGATGACACAGTAGGTCTTCTTCACAGTTGCAATGCTTTAATTTTTTTTAAAAAAGCAAGGTTTAGATCAGCTACAAGTATCAGTTTGAAGATACTATTATTGTTTATTGCCTTATTTTTGTTTAGATTTCTGGTTTTCGAAATTACTCTTCATTTCCCCTTTACCATCAGTTTTCTCAAATGTTTTCTGACTTGACTCGAAAAATCCTGATGAATACTATCACAAAGTTAGATTGTGTGTGTGTGTGTGTGGGGGGGGCGCTCTTGTACAGTCATTTGGAAACATTGCATTCTTAACTCTTTACCTTGTTCTTCTGAGCTGTTCCTCGCTCATTTACCTAAATCCTAACCTGCTTGGGTGTTGTTGTCTGTATGATCCCATATAGATGATTTTTAAAAAGAGCACAAGGCTCAAGGCAATCATTTATTAGGATTTCAGCAATTACAATAACAAACAGTGCAATCCTACGCTTAATCAATAGGGTATTCTCAATACTGTAAAACACCCCCCTGCATTCCCTCTTTCTTCTGCCCCAAGTAACTATTAATAAACTTCATTCCGTACGCATCTGTCTTTTCTTTTTATATAAATGAGGCCATGTCATATTTGACCTTTTGTGCTTAACTTCTTTCACTCAACAGGTTTTACGGTTCCATCCACCTTGAAGGATGTGTTAAGGTTTTATTTATTCTACTGATGGAGTAGGACTTGATTGTATGCCTAGACTCTAGACCATGTTTTGCTTATCTATCCTGCTGCTAGTTGGCATTCAAGTGGTTTCCCAGGTTTTGGTTATTGTCAACAGTGTCTCATGTGTGAACCTTGACGTGTACATCTCTTTTTGAGTCTCTGCTTTGAAGTCCTTTGGAATGAGCTGTGGTTGCCATCAAGAACATCAGACACAAAGAAAGCAGAAGATCATTAAAAAGATGAGAAAGAAAAGACCAAAGTGGAATCAGAAGGCTCTGAAATTTGCTCTTGATAGCAGAGGAGCTAAAGCAAACAGAAGAATCCATGATGTAAAATAACTGAGCAGAAAATTTCAAAGGGTATTTCAAAAGAAAAAGTTTTACAATGACATGTGCAAAGACTTGGAAAATCCAAAGGGAAGATTACACTCAGAATTATCTCAAGCTGAAAAAACTGAAGAAAACATTTATGTCTTGAGTTACAGTATTGAGTCAATGGGCAAAAATATTGAATGATCTAGTAAACATCAGAAGAAGAAGGAAGGAGTGTACAGAGTCACTGTAGCAACAGGAACTGGTCCACCTTCAGCCAATTAAAAAGATAGCTTTATGATCAAGAACTAAAAGAAGATGTCCAAGCTGCATGGAAGATATTATCAGAAAACAAGACTCCGGGAATTTATGAAATGTCACCTGTACCAAAAGTCCTTTGTCCAGTGTATGGTTGAGTTATTTATCTTTTTGCTGTTAACTTGTCAATATATATTTTTGTTATTGTGTATGCTTTTATATATTGTTTTGTTATAATATTCTTGTCAGATATATGGTTCCCAAAGATATTCTCCCAGTCAGTAGCTATCTTTTTATTTTTCTTGGTTAAGTTTTTGATGAACAAAAGTTTTAAATATTAATGAAATCCTAGTTATTTGGTATATATGTATATTTATACACGTATATAAGTTTGTACTTTTGTTGTTATATTAGAGAATCCATTGTTGAAAGTTAGGCCTGAGAGTTGCTTCTGTTTTTGCTTCTAATAATTTTATGATTTCAGTTTATAAATTTAGGTCCTTAGTTCATTTTGAATTCATTTTTCTATATACTGTAAATCATGAATCAAGTTTCAATTTTTTTCATGTATAAATTAAATATCCCAGCATCTTTTATTAATGAGGTCCTTATTTCCCCACTAAATGTTCTTACTACCTTTATAAAAGAATCAGTTGACCATAGACGTATGGATGTATATGTTTTTTAACAAGTCATGGGGCAGGGACCATATATCTACATGCAAATGAATTACTTTTGATCCCTACATACTATAGTCAGAAATTAACTCAGAATAGATCAAAGACCTGAATGTGACAGCTAAAGCTAGAAAACTCTTAGAAGAAAAGAAGCATAATTCTTTGTGATTTTGGGTTTCTTAAATGACTTCTTAGTTATGACACTCAAAATACAAACAACAAACTTAGATAAATTGGATAAATTTATTTTATACAAAATAAAAACTTTTGGATTTCAAAGGACATAATCAAGAAAATGAAAATGCATTTCTTCAAAGAAGATATATGAATGGTCAGTAGTCACATGAGAAGAGGTTCAACACTACTACTTGCATTCTTAAGGGAATGCAAGTCAAAACCATAATAAAATGCCACTTTCCACCCACTAGGATGACTATAAGAAGGCAGACAATCGAGCTGAGCCCTGTTGGCATAAGAGGTTGAATGTGGGACTGCAGCCCACTGGCTTGGCGGTTCAAATCCAGCGGTGGCTCTCAGGAGCAGTGCTGGGTAGCTCCCACGACCACCAGAGGCAGTGATACCCTCCCCGCCCCCAAAAGGCAGACAATCACAAGTATCTGCTGATGACTTGAAGAAGTTGAGGACCTTGCACAATGCTGGTACAAAGATAAACGGTGCTGCCACTTTGGAAAACAGTCTGGCATTTCCTCAAGAAGCGTGGATTGATTATGTAATCTTAGGTATATAACCAGGATAAAAGAAACATATGTCCATTTAAAAACTTCATAACAATGTGATTCATAAAAGCCAAAATGCAAACAACCCATATTATGATCAACTGATGAATGGATAAGCAAAACATGATGTATTCACATAACAGAGTACTCATTGGCTTAAGAAAGGAAGTAATGAAGTACTGATCTACAAAGGAACCTTGAAAGCCGGCTACATGAAGGAATCTAGTCACAAGCTACCTTATACTAGAACTAGACCATCTAATAGAATTGGCAAATTTGTAGGATCACCGGGTACGTGCGTGGTTGCTTGGGGCTGGGAGTGCAGGTTGAGAATCGCAGCTAGGGGGTCCAGGAGTTCATTGGGGGATGATGAAAAAGTTCTAAAATGATCTGTGACTATACAGAAAACTACTAGAGACAGTAAGTGATAAAATGTATAATATATTAACTATATCTCAACACAGCTATTTTTTCCCCAAGGAAAGTTCATTCTCCTGTGGGTGGTTTTTCCTTTTCGCCATACTGTGATCACTTAGCTGTTTTCCACCACCGTGCTCCTGTACAGACTCTGCCAGGATCTTTCCACCTCTGTCTCCCTGGAACATTCCTATTTATTCTTTAAAACCAGCCATTCCCTTTTCTAACCTCCCAGGAAAGAAAACACTTCTGTGAGTTGCCTCTGTCTTTGGTCCTTCTGTAGACAATTCCATGTTTCTTCCCGAATCCCCACTCTTGGTTTTCTTTCAGCGTCCGTCTCACCTTTAGCCTGTGCTCTTTGCCATCTTTGCCTCTCTCTCGGTGCTCATATCCTAGAGCCTGGCCCATCACAGGCACTCAGCAGGTGCTTGTTAAATTGAATTCAATCATTTGAAAGCATATGGGACAAAGCTCAGGAGTAAACAGCAAAGAAAGGATTATGTAAGGTTGTGCTCACGAAGAGAATTTCCTAGCTAAATTGCCAAGAATGTGATAATAACATGGTGTTTGAGCCTCCTACGATTATAAAAACTCTCAAATGTGTTTTTCTCTTATCCTGACTGTGCTTCCAAAAATCAGTTAGCTCTCCTGTTCTTCCTTAGTTTTATTCACTCATCAACAAATGCGTATCTTTCCTATTTATGTTTTTTAGCCTTTCATTTTGAAATAATTTCAGTGTGGCAGTTACATAATCTGCTGTCAACTTGTGGACAATTTCATAATTTTGGGATAGCTTCCTAGGGTATGTAAGTCCAAGTCCGAGGAATTATGCTGGTTCCTTAAATCTGCTACAGGTAAGTTTGAGATAGAGCCTAGTTCATGTGGTTCCTTTTTATGGCTGACTAGAATTTCATTTGATGGATGTGCCCATTTCATTCACCCATTTTTCAAATGATGGGTATTTGTATTATTTCCACTTTTTTGGCTATGTTGAGTAATACTGTTGGAAACTTGAATGTATGTTTTTGTGCCAGCATTTATTTTCATTTCTCTTGAAATGTAGCTGGGTATGGAATTGCTGGGGTGACACAGTGAGCTGCTAATCACCAGGAGAATGGTTCAAACTCAACAGATGTTACTCAGGAGGGAGGTGAGGCTTTCTACTCCTTACAGGAAAATTTTAAAAGTCTCAGCTCTACTCTGTCGAATAATGTCCATGAGCTGGAATCAACTCGACGGCACTGTTTTTGTTCCCCTTTCTTTTGGTTGTTATTTTTAGCTTTTATTTAGAGGAATTGCCATACTGTTTCCCACCAGCAGTTTTTGAGAGTTCCCATTTATGAGCATCACACCAACATTTGTTTTTACTTATCTTTTTAAATTATAGCCACGCTAGTGGTTGTGAAGTGGCATTTCATTGTGGATTTGATTTCCATTGCCCTAATGGCTGATGAAAGTGGTCCCTTGTGATGTAGTCATTAAAGCACTCAGCTCCCTAATCAAAAGGCTGGCATTTTGAACCCACCCATCCATCGCTCTATGGGAGAAAAACATGACAGTCTGCTTTTTTAAAGATGTATAGTCTTAGAAACCCGCTGGAGTTGTTTATTCTGTTATTATGGCCACTGTGAGTTGGCAGCGAAATTGTTCTTATGGCTAGTGAAAGTTCCACAAGTGGTGCAAACAGTTTCTGCCTGACCATGAGTCGGAGTTGACTCAATGGGTGTGGTTTGGTATTTGGCTACTCACAAAAATTGGTAGTTTGAATTGCCTGTGGTTCTGAGAAAGAAAGGCTTGGTGGTTTGCTTCTGATAAGATTATCACCAAAATAATAATAATAATAATAATAATAATAATAATAATAATAATAATGTTGTCACCAAGAAAATCTTATTACAGCATTTCTTCTCTGTAACTCAGTTTACCAGGTGTTGGAATTCCCTTGATGGCAAGGTCTTTAGTCTTTCATTTTCAGTGGCTAGTGATGTTGAACATCTTTTCATGTGTGTTTTGGTCATCTGTATATCTTCCCTGAAGAAAAAGCTGTGTAAACTCCTATGCCTATTTTAACATTGGGTTACTTGTTAACGTTGAGTTTCTTATCTTGTATTAGTAGCCTTTTAAAATGTATTCTGGAATAATTACCTTATTAGATATAAGTGATTTGCAAACATTTTCCTTATTCTGTGGATTATCTTTTCACTTTATTTTTGGTGTCCTTTGAAGCACACACATTTTTTTTAAGTTGATGAAGTTCACTTTATGTTTTCATTTGTTGCTTGTGCTTTTAAATAGCAAAGTCACAAAGATTTGCTCTTATGTTTTCTTTCAGGAACTTTTAATATTATGATCCACTTTGGATATTTTTTTAGTGTATAGTCTGTGAAGAGGGCTAACATTATTCTTTTGCATGTAGATATCCAATTGTCCCAGCATTCCCTTGCCCTTACTGAGTTGTCTTGACATTCATATTGAAAATCAACAGGCTATCAACATAAGGGTTTATTTATGGGCCTAAAAATCTTTTTAATTGCTGTATCTTGATTTACTGACCTCTCTTTTGATAATTTTTAGGTGCATTTCTTTTACATTGGCTATCATTTAAGATTCTATTATACAGACAAAGCCTAAAGTTATGTAATATTTTACTTAATTCCCTCTTGATTAATACAAATCATACCTTCTCCTCTTAAAACTTAAGATTGTTCAATAATTTTGTTGTGTTTTCCTTTTTCCCCAACCACATATACAGATAGCTTTGAGAAGAATGGGAATTCCAGAACTTCATTGTGCTTACGCAGAACTTGTAAATGGATCCACAGGTGGTTGTGTGAATAGAACAAGGACATACTGCATGGTTTTAAATCAAGAGAGGTATGCATCAGAAGTCTATCTTCTCACCATTCTTATTCAGTTTGTATCCTGAGAAAACCATCAGAGAAACTGGGATATGTGAAGAATGTGGCATCAGGATCGAAGGCTTATTAACCACCTTCAATATGCAGATGACACAACACCGCTTGCTAAAAGTGAGGAGGACTTGAAGCAGTTGCTGATACAGATCAAGAATTTCAGCCTTCAGTCACAAGGATCAACTAGACCAACCTCCCAGGGAGACAAATATGGAAAAGTAGGTGAGGGGCAACAGAGGATGATGTAAGATATGGAAAAAGTATTCTATAACTTCTCAAGAGTTCATGAGGGCTGGCAGGTGGGTGGGGGAGTGAGAGGGGAGAAATGGAATATTCATATCAGGGTCTCAAGTGGGAAGAGAATGCTTTGAAAATGATGATGGTGGCATGTGTGCAAATATGCTTGACACACTGGAGAAATGTATGGATCATGGTAAGAGATGTAAGAGTCCTTAATAAAAGTATTAAAAAAAAGAATTTCAGCTTTCAGTATGGATAATGACTCAATGTAAAGAAGACAAAAATCCTCCAAACTGGATCAATAAGTAACCTTCGGGTAAGTGGAGAAAAGATTGAAATTGTCGAGAATTTTGTCTTGCACGCATTCACAATCCATGCTTATAGAAGGAGCAGTCACAAGGTCAAAGGATACATTGCATTGGGTAAATCAGCTGCACAAAATCTCTCTCAAGTGTTGAAAAGCAAGAAGGTTACTTTGGGAACTAAGGAGTACCTGACCCAAGCCATGGTATTTTCAATGCTGTCATATGCATGTGAAAGTTGGAAGTCCCATGGACTATCAAAAGAACAAATAAATCTGTCTTGGAAGAAGTACAACCAGAATGCTCCTCAGAGGCAAGGATGGGGAGACTAGACCTACCCCTGGAAAAGGACACCATGTTTTGTAAAGTAGATGGGCAGTAAAAGAGAGGAAGTCCCTTCAGGAGATAGATTGACCTAGCAGTTCCAACAATTGGCTCAAATAAAGGGAGAGTTGTGAGGCTGGCACAAGACTGGGCAATGTTTCGCTCTGTTCTTCATATGGTCACTATGAACTAGAACTGACTTGAGGTCACCTGTGTTAGTCTGGGTAGACAAGAGAAACAAATTCACATGCACTCATATGTATATAAGAAAGAGTTTTATATGCAATTGAATATTGAGAAAACATTCCAGCCCCATCCAGAGCAAGTCCATAAGTCTGATATTAGCCCATATGTCCGAAACCAATTCATAAGATCCTCTTCAGACTCATGAAACATATGCAATGATGCTGAGTGCAAGAAGATCACAGGCCAGTGGGTGGGAAGTCTTGTTCATCCAGTGATGATGTAACCATCTGACGTGGGTTTCTACAAGGCTTCTCCAGCCCCCAGGGTAGATCCATGTGGCTTCTCCTCAGGGATGTCTTGCAGGGAATGAGCTGAGAGAGAGAGTGTCACAGGGAGTAAGTCTAGAGAGACTTCAAGGAGGAAATATAGGAGTTCCTCGAATCCTCAGGAGAAGGCCATGCCCACCCTGAAGTTTTATTGATTATATCCTGATTGACAGGCTCGACTCCACCCTTATACTCTTAATCCTCAAACTGACACCAGATTATATAACTACCAAAGCACCTAACAACATAAGACATTATTATAGATGCTATGGTTTAAACAGTATTTTTGTACCCTACTACTATTCTGTAATTTCAATATCTTTTATATCGCATATAATCCTTCCAGAGTAATTTTCATTCATTCCAAAGACTCTTTTAGAAGCTGTTTTATGGTGGGTCCACAGATAGTAAACTCTCTCCTTTGATGTTTATGGGAAATTGTCATCATTTCACTCTCATTCTTGAAAGATTGCTTTGCAGAGTACACAGTTCTAGAATGATAGTTTTATCCTTTTAATATTTGATAATAACACTGGCTCCTGGTTGTTGTCATTAAGGAATGTATCAGTAAATTAGCACTCCTTTATAAGTTACTTATATTTTTCTCTCTTATTATTTCTAAGATCTTTGGCTTTGCTGTTTAACGTGTGTTCAAGATGTTTCAAGAATGAATTTCTTTTCTTTTTCCAGGATTCTTCTTGAGATATACTATGCTTTCTGCATATGGAGATTCATGTCTGTCAGCCCTTCTGGAAAACTTCCAGTGACCATTTCTTCAAAATGTTCTCTCTCTGATTCTCTTTAATCTCTCCTTATGAGAGTACCAATTAAATATGAAGAATTTCTCAAATCATACATAAAAGTGAGGTTGACTGAAGATTTAAATGAGAAGGGCAAAAACTTAAATACTTTTACAATTTTATGAAAAGGTAGGATTTTTTTTCCTGCATCACTGCCCTAGTGGGAGTAGGAAGCCCAGCCTTGCTCCAGAAGAGCTGCTGCTGGATTTGAACTGTCAACCCTGTAGGCCATAGTAGTGCACTCAACCACTGCGCCACCAGGGCTCATCTAGGTAGGATTTCTTAAATAGTAAACACACACAAAAACAAAACAAAAAACCACCCAAAATCAACAACCCCCCCAAAACAGAAAAACATAGGAAAATATTAATGAATCTTATTGTTTACTGTTTAAAAAAAACACCTGGATAGTATTAGAAAAGTATGCTTTGTTCAGTTCACTACTGTAAGTCTAGTGTTGTGGTGGCATCTGACTTCCTGTAAGGGGGAAGAGAAAGAATCGAGATTATTAGCATCTTCTGCCCAAGGTCAATTCCCATTAGGCAGAGGTTGGACATACTTATCCTCTCCAACTTCTTTACCAATTCTGACATCAACTGACCCTTCTATAGCACTCTCTATTTCTCTATCAGGTTTGATAATCTGTTTTGGTGGCTACCCAGAATTCACAGACGAGGCCTACAGTTATGGGGTTTATGAGGGAAGTACTAGATTATAATTTGTGTTCCATAAAGTGACCAAATTTTAAGTGGTACCCCATTGACTGGTGGGGGTGTGTTCTTGATTAAAAATTTGGTCTATATGGAGCAACAAATATTTCCATAGAATGCAAGAATAGTATTGTGATATATTTATTTTAATTTTAAAATGCCATGGGACATGGTTAAATTGTTAAAAGCAGGACGTCTGGTCACCTTACTAGGGATGTCTATCTCTGTCCCTCAGTCCTTTAGCCTGGCTTCTGCTCTACTTGAGCCAGGGTGAGGAAGGTTGGTTAGTTCTGTCAGTGAAGTGGTAGGAGGCATCCTAGTCTGTCAGTACGCCGCCTCCTGTGTGAAGGGCCTCTGACTCTGTAGGGAGTCACTATGACTCAGAAGTGACGTGATGGGTGGGGCAGATATAGTGTTCAGTTTGTATGTTCTTTAAAAGTCTGACAACAGGCTGAGCCCCGGTGGCGTAGTGGTTGTGCGCGGGACTGCGGCCCCCTGGGATGGAGGTTCGATTCCAGCTCCACCGAGCAAAGGCTGGGCCTCCTACTTCCACCACCTGAGGGCAGTGATGCCCCCCCCCCCCAAAAAAAAAAAAAACCAAACCAAAACAAACAAACAAAAAGTCTGACAACAACAAGAGGACAGTTTTATCAAAATATGCAAAGAGTATAGTCAATAAGCAGACAGAACTGTCCAACATAGGCAGCAGAGATACACAAATGGCCAACACATGCAGGAGAGAAGCTCCGTGCCACTTTAAAAGTGAAAAAACAAGCCACTACCTGGGAAGAAGTGTAGAACTGGGTATAGAGGAGCTCCTGGGTGGTCCACACAGTTATCACATTCTACTGCTAACCAAGAAGTTGGAAGTTTTCGAATACTTCCGATTAAGAAGAAAGGTCTGATGATCTACAAAACCAAACCAAATCAGAAAACCCTGTAAGAACATGCCTGTTGTGCAGTGCCATTGAGTCAGTTCTGATTCACAACGGCCCCGTGTATGGAATGAACCACTGTAAGGTCCTGCATCATTCTAATAGAGAGCATGGAGCACCACCAACCACAGCCTACTCAGTGACACACAGTAGGCTGCCTTTCCATCCCAAGGATCCTATGGATTTCCATCCCCCCAAATCTGTTTTCTTCTCCTTGCCTAGGAATGGAGACGTGATGGATACAGACATCCAACTTCCGGGTTCCTCTTCGCAGCCAGGTGTGCCTATGTGACCCAGCTCTTTGACAACAGACGGTGGGTGAAAGGGATGTGAACAATTGATCTCTCAGCTCTAGCTGTCTCTGGATGTCCAGGCAGAGACCTGTTTGGTGGTTGGAATGGCAACAGCTCAAGGGACTATGGAAGGCAGGAGTGGAAGAAGGAGGACTGTCATCAGTCTCAGTCTCTGAATAGCTGTGGGAAACAGAGCTGCCCACCTACCTCACCCAGTCACTTTGTGACTATTACTGGAACTAAAAGTACACTACTTGGGCTTCATAGGCCTATCGAGCCCCGTTAAAATAACTCCTCTCCTTTAGGTATATACTTCTCTCTCTCACTCTTTCTGCTTGCTGTTGAAAATGTAGTTTCCTAATATCTGCATCATTCAACTTGAATTACTCTTTTCATTTAAACAACGAATTAGAAGTTATTGAAAAATATTGCTACTGGTGAGGAAAGTTGAAAGGTGTCTGGTTATTCGGTAATTGCGGTCTAAAGGGCTGGAAGATAAACAAGTGACCATCTAGCTGGAAAACAACAAAGCCCACATGGAAGAAGCAAACTAGCATGTGTGATCTCAAGGTATCAGCAGGATCAGGTAGCAGAAGACCCAAAATAGACCATCATACTAATGTGAATGAGGTGGGGGAGGGGCGGGGGTTGGAGTAGAGACCCAAAGTCCATCTGTAGACAATTGGATATCCCCCTCACCAGAAAGGACACATGGAAGAGATGAGCCAGTTGGGATGCAGTATAGCACTAATGAAACACACGACATTCCTCTAGCTCTTTAATGCTTCCTCCCTGCCACAGTCATGACCCCAGTTCAACCTTACAAATTTGGTTAGACCAGAGCATGTACACTGGTACAGATAAGAGCTCTCAACACATAGAATTCAGGACAGAAAATAATAATAATTTAGAATTTATCTTGAGTTCACAAAGTAGGGGGGGCAGACAAAAGGAGCTGATACCAAAGGCTCAAAGAGGAAGTAAATGTCTAGAAAATGCTGGTGGCAACATATGTCCAAATATGCTCAATACAATTGATGTATGGATATAACAGCTGTAAGAGCCCCAAGTAAAATGACCTTAATGAAAAATATCACTAGTATCTTAAAGATGACTGTTTACAAGATTAATGACAAGTTTTTACAACTGTCAGGTATAGACTAGTGAGAGAAGATAATGCTAATAATCTTCTCATAGTGGCTAGAATTTGACCCTCCAATTTATAGGTAAAGAGATTGTGGCCCAAAGTCATTTTTGTTTAAGGTCACACTTTGAATTAGTGACAGAACCTGTGAGTTTATTTTCAACCTCATTTCTTTTTATTTCTCTTTCTTTCTTAAAGATCATTTTATTGTGAGATTTTATAGCTCCTTCTTCATAAGCAACATTTCCTGGAAGGGTTGAATTTGACTTTAAAAATTCCTGTTGATGTCAAGATGGCTGTCTTTGTTTTAATAGAAAAAGAATCTTTTTCTTTCTCAAAAGTCATTCTATTGGGGACTCTTATAGTTCTTATCACACGCCATCAATCCATCCATTGCTTCAAGCACATTTGTACATTGTTGTCATCATCATTTGCAAAACATCTTTCTACTGGAGCCCTTGATATCAACTCTTCATTTTCCTTGTCGCCCACCCTCCCTCCCTCATGCATCCTTGATAAGTTATAAAATCCCCCTCACGCCCATGTCTTACATCGCTGTTTTCCTTCACCCACTTTTTTGTTATCCACCCTCCTAGGAAGGGGTTATATGTAGATCATTGCGATTGGTTTCTTCTTTCTCCTCCAACCTTCCTCTTACTCTCCTGACATCTGTATTCTCATTATTGGTCCTGAGGGGTTTATCTGTCCTGGATTCCCTGTGTTGCCAGCTCTAGAACATGAATCTTAAATCATCAATTATGTTTCTTAATTTCCCCCTTCAAAACCACTGTGGGAGCGGGCGCTTGATTTATAATGTGTACCGATACACTGGCGTGTGGCCCCGTAGTGTGAGCTTCCCCTGTGTGTATACGGGATGGGTACGATATACGGCATGACGGCACTGGGTGCTCTTCATGTGGGAGTGCCATGGCTCCTTCTGAGATTCAGGTGAAAGCTATGTAGACATCAAAACTTCTGGTAGGGGCTGTTTGAACAGTGGGATTAATGATATTCCTCGGGGAAGTCAGTAACTTTGGTGGGGAGTAGCGGCTGTAGAGATAGTGAGAAAGCGTGTGGAGTCATTAGCACTAGGTTATGTAGAATATGCGCCCTGGAAGGTCAGCGCTAGAGCTATGGATGAGCATGAAAGTGCCCCGTCCATTTTCAGAGTCCCCACAGGGATGGAGCCTCCATTGAATTCTCTTGGACCCTGGACCAGGGGTAGGACCCGCCTGGCCCTCAGACAGAGTGCATTAGAACGTGAACTAGTGCAGACAGGGTTAGGTTAAGTTTCAATAAATTGTCATTTGCTTTCCCTTTTGACACATTTTGAATTTGTTCTGGTTTTTGTTATTTCTACTTTCTTTTGGATTGAGGTTTTTCTGTGTTTTATTTTATTATTCCTGTGTGTGTGGTTTTCTTTCTACAAAATTCAGGACAGGTGCCATTATAAAAACAGGAACTAGATCAATAGTTTCCTAGGGTTTAGTATGGAAGGGGAGGTGGGGGGGGGGGGAATGGGGAGCTAATAACCATGAGTACACAAAGGAAGAAATTGTTCTAAAATTGATTGTGATGATGGTTACACACGCTTTAGATATATTCTGCTCATTGGATTGTATGGTATGTGAATTATATATCAGTAGAACTATTAAAAGAAAGAAAGTGTGAGAAGGTGTTATAGACCCAAACCAAACTCACTGCCATGCAGTCACCAGTGACTCCTGGTGGGTTTCTGAGACTGTCACTGTTTACAGGAGTAAAAACCCCTGTCTTTCTCCTGAGGAGCGGCTGGTGGTTTCAAACCACAGACCATGTGAATTGCAGCTCATGAGTCACCAATCCAGGGATCATCGAAATACATAGCATCCACTGACAGTTGAAGAAAATGAAGCCCAGAGAGATTTTGTGATTCACCCTGTTACAAAACCAAGCACACGCGTCTTCTGACACCTCTTTCCCCCTGATTAATAGTGAGGCTACCTCTTTCTCATAGTCTAGGTTTCTATCTGTTATAGAATATACATGGACTACTGGCTTCCTCCCAAATTGCAATAAAGTTTTTACCATCCTTCACTCTGAATTCTTCAATTGAGAGATGTATGTTGGTAGATGATTTTAGAATCCTTTTGCATTTGAAATGTTCAGCAATAACACCTAACCACATTCTTGAAGCACAAGAATACGTTAATTATTAGAACAGACACAGCATTTTTTTTGTTTGTTTGCCACTGAGTTGATTCTGTTCCATAATGATCTTATATGTCTGGGTAGAACTGGCCCATAGCGTTTCATAGGCTTTATTCACTATGGGAACAGATAGTTGTGAACAGTCACCTTTTGGGTTAGCAATGATTATACTATAAGGATTTGAGAAATAATATTCAATGCCACAATCCATATCCCTAGAGGAGGGGAGGACAAGCATTTTTCTCTAAAGAATCAGTGAGTTAGTACTTTAGGCATAATTTTAGGTATTTCCAGAAGCAGCCACAAACTATGTAAAAGGATGCATGCGACTGTGATCCCATAAAACCTCATTTACCCACGCTGAGTTGAAGGTTCAGGCTGTCGTTTGCTGGTCTCCAACCTTTCACTCACTCCCACTCACTACCATCGAGTCGATTCGGACTCACTGTGACCCTCTAGGAGGAGAGAGTGGAACTGTCTCTGCAGATTCCCAAGATCGTAACTCCATCAAGTAGAAAGCGTCTTCTTTCTCCCAAGGAAGTGCTGGAGGTTTCCAGTCCCTGACCTTGCAGTTACTAGTCTAAAGCTTAACCCCTCTGCCACCCGGGGCCTCAAGCCCTGCATTTTATTGCCTTGAAGTGAAACATGTATATAACATTTCCCAGAATGTTTGCCGTCACAATGCTAATACTCTGTTGCTTGGTTCATTTGCTCTTTCTTTTAAATAGAGCCTACATATTTTTATACACTGTCTGTAAATCTAAGTGACAGGATACGCCTAGGAATGGCTGTGCGGTCTGTGAAGAGTCAAATAATTGAACTCACCTCAGTTACTTTATCTGTAAAGCAGCATCTATAACTTAATCCTTTTTTCTCTTTCAAATCATTTTATGGGGGGAGGGGCTCACACAACTCTTATCATAATCCATCCATCCATTGTGCCAAGCACATGTGTACATTTGTTGCCCTCATCATTTTCAAAATATTTTCTGATTCCTTGAGCCCTTGGTGTCAGCGCCTCATTTTCCCTCTTCCTCCCCCTCCCTCATGAAACCTTGATAATTTATAAATCATTATTATTTTTCCATGTTTTGCACTGTTTGATGTCTCCCTTTACCCCCTTATCTGTTGTCTATCCCCCTGGAAGGGGCTTGTAGGTAGGCTATTGTGGTCAGGTCCCCCTTACGCCCCCCACCTTCTCCTTCCCCTCCTGGTATGGCTACTCTCAATATTGGTCACAAGGAGTTTATCTGTCCTGGATTCCCTGTGTTCCTAGCTCTTATCTGTACCCCTGAACATCTAGCCATGGATCTAGCCAGATTTGTAAGGTAGAATTAGGGTCATGGTATTGGGAGTGAGGAAGTTTTTAAGAATCAGAGGAAAGGTGTATGTTTCATTGGTGTTACATTGCACCCTGACTGGCCTGCCTTCTTCTCATAATCCTCCTGTAAGGGGATGTCCAATTGCATACAGATTGACTTTGGGCCTCCATTCCACACTCCCCCCTCCCTGCATTTACATTGACATGATATTTTGTTCTGGGTCTTTGATACCTGATTCCATCAACACCTCCTGATCACACAGGTTGATGTGTTTCTTCCATGTGGGCTTTGTTGTTTCTCAGCTAGATGGCTGCTTGTTTATTTTCAAGTCTTTTTGGGGGGAGCATCACTGCCCTCTGCTGGTCATGGGAGCTACCCAGCGCTGCTCCTGAGAGCTGCTGCTGGATTTGAAGCATCAAGCTCATGGGCCGCAGTCCTGCACTCAACCACTTACACCACCGTGGCTCAGCCCTATATTTTCAAGTGTTTAAGATCCCAGATGCTATCTCTTTTGCTAGCCAGGCACCATCAACTTTCTTCACCACATTTGCTTATGCACCCATTTTGTCTTCAGCAATTGTGTTGGTAAGGTGAGCATCACAGAATGGCAGAACTTAATCCTTCTTTAATTGCTACTTCTGAGTGAGTGAGTGCAGGGGTGACAGTAGGAGGCACCAAAGAAACCTGTGGTGTATTCTTTACTTAAAGATGAAGCTCAAGTAGTTATCTGTTCCTTGATTTTGTTCTTTGAGAGTGACAAGTTTTTATCCTGGCTTCTTGCATGACCTCCTCTGAATTATCTCTGCTCCTTTATCTAAACTAGAAAGAAGGGTTCTTCTTGGCACCTCATGAGTGCTTCCAGGAAAGCTCTGTGGGTATTGCAAATGTTACTGCTCTAGCACTAAAATGGGCTTTATTGGAGCTGGATACAACCACATGCTTTAATGGTTGCATATGGATCACTGCTGGGTCTCCCGGTCTCGTGCCTTTCCTTCAAACCGGCCTGAGAATGGAGGTTAAAAAAGAACAAAACTAACCAAACAGCAAAGTCATGACCCTAAAAGGTAAGGATAATGGTTGAGTAGATAAAGGCAGGCAACGTTTTTTTGCGGCCACGAAAAGTATTAAGTGAACGCATTTGTTGCATTTGTTTGGTTGGTGGTCACTTTGCGTGCATTCTGAATATCCAGCAGTTAGCTAAGTAAGCACACATGACTGATGAAAGAAGAAAGGGAACTCTTTTTACAGGGGCCATTAAACTTTAACTACCATCTGGCAGGGAATGATTAGAGGAGATCAAAATTAAGGCAGTCAACACAAGTGCTGTGTGAATACCTCAGGGAATTAACATGGGTAGAGACAGTGAACTTGTGGTTAAATCAAGAGACAGGCATAAGAGGGAAGTGGTGAACACATCCTTTATAGTTTGGGGCCTCATGGTCACATTCATTGTCAGAGAAGCTCAAAAGCAGGGGGGAAATAACAAGGAGAGCAAGAGCAAAACCCGGGACACCTGGAAATGATCAGATGCTCTACACCGATCGTAAAAAAGCAAGTTAAGAAGGACGCAGAGTCACAGCATTTGGACTTCCTCCAGGCTCAGGAAAGAAATGTTTATAGGAGTGGTGTGTTGAAATCAGCAGGTAGTTAATATTCAGATTAGGCTAGTATTTAAAAGTAGGAAATGGTTATATACACTGCTGGGAAAGACATTAGGAAGTAGATCCCGGTGACCACTAAAGACGCCATGGTTTCTGGGAATCACACCTCGCTCGCTAATTAAACAGTCTGGGAGAAGTCATTTCCAAGAGGATAGAGACCAGGGACATTCCCTCTTGCTCTTTCAGGAGCGCGTCTCAGAGTCCCATCAGCTGATAAGGTAATACTTCACCCAAGGGCAGCTTATGCAAGCAGAGCTTAGAAACCGGGGGGAAAGTTACTTGCTTTTCTCCTCTCTAGTCAGAGGAACTCAGAAAGCCAACCTTCTGAACATCCGAGGAAGGGATGAGAATGGGGCTGAAACACAGGCGCTCCGTCTGCGGGCCACTGCAGGGGTGGTGGAGACAGGCCGGGGACCATCCAGCTGAGTTGATGCGGCGCCACGTAGCCACATGGCAGAGGCCCAAGACCAAAGGCAGTAGGCATGTGTTACCAGAGATGGTCCACCCGCAGCTTCACAATGCACAGCTCCCCTCTCTTTGGTTTCTCCCAACTTCCTGACTCATTCCCTATCAAAGAAGCCTGTGCAAAGAGCCCCGGTGGCAGAGTGGATGCACATCATGCCTGCGCCTTGAAACCACCCCCAGCAGCTCAACAGGGGCAAGATTTACGGTTTTGGAAACCCACCGGGGCAGTTCTATGATTTCTCGTAGCACTGTTACCCATCGGCTATTAACAGCAGAGAGGTGGGTTTTTCTTTTCTTTTTTTTTTTGAGGGTAGCGTGAGCTTCCATGGTCCAACGTAAGGCCACCTAGTTAGGAAAGGTCGGATCCCAGATTTAAGCTCAGGCACTCACAACTGTGGAAACTCCCTCTCGAGGTCTGACGTAGTGTAGTGGCTATGCATTGGGTTTTGATCCACAAGTTCAGCACTTCAAAGCTACCAGCTGCTCCACAGGAGAAAGACAGAGCATCTGTTCCCTCCTCCCACCCCCCAAAGTTCCAGTCTTGGAAATTCACAGGGACAGTTCTATCCTGTCCTAGAGGATCGCTGTGAGTTAGTATTGACTCAAGGGCAGTGAGTGAGGTCCTGCTGGCACTGTACCAGCATCCTAAGCTTCCTGCCTGCTGCTTTCCCCTCTCGAACCAGCCCAGGACCAGCATCCCTTTAGGATCAGAAGTGAAGCAGAAGGAGAGGAAGAAGAGAAAAAAAGAAACAGGCTGGTGAATGTTGGAAGAAGGCTGCTTGCGTCCCCACAGTGGGGCATAGAGGTAACCCTGCACTACCAGAGAGGCAGAGGCGGGTAGGATCACAAGGGCAGGGCCCTCTAAGAGCTTTTTGCAGGTGACAAAGAACGGGAAGTAAAACAACAGAATTGTTCAAACTGTGAAAAATGCGTCTGGTGACAGGGCGGAAGAACATTTCCTCTGCTTCTTACTGCAGAACAAAAGTAGTTGAGAGTGAAGTTCAATTTTAATTAACATTCCAATGGCGACATGACTCGCGCACTGACGTACACCCGCTGTCCAAGAAGAACGCGGGGTTCAAAGTAAGAGAATCCAAAGGTGTGCCAGAAAGCTCATCATTAACGCCGTTCCTTCTGCCTCTGTACTTCTGCACTCTCTGAACATCTGGTGATTTTACCATCAGGAAACGGTGCAGTGTCCATCTGTTAAATCAGGCTCAGGCTGGATTCACCTGGGAGGATCAACCAGATGTGGGTGTCCTTTACATTATTAATTATTCTAGCCTTTTCCTTGCATGTGCCCTGTGAGGGCACAGTGTGGGGTACAGTCTATTAATCACTAAAAAGTGAAAAAGTCATTTTAGGTCTAATGAAGAAGCAGTGCACTTTCTTTTTTCAGCCAGGGCATAAATCATTAGGATCTGTTTCAATGTGTGCTACTTGAAGATGTTTCACTGCCCTTTGTCCCTGTCACGACCGTCGTGGCAAACAAGATCCCCCGCCCCATCACACACACACACACACACACACACACACACACACACACACACACACAAGTGATTCCCAAGGCTCAGGCAGCGGTGGTGGAGGGAGTTGTTCAAAGCCTGCAGGCTTCATTTGGCGGCCGCCTGTGGGATCTTTCCAACTTACGGATAAATGATAAATCGCTTTCTACCACATTTCAGTCCCCAGCCTTTTTGATCCTCTTGTGGTGATTAAATCCGACCCCTTGTCTTGGAGTCGGTTCTGACCCACATTGTGTTGTGGTCGTTTCCAGGTGCCGTGCGGTCACTTCTGACCCACAGCGACCCTGTGCCCGACAGCAGGAAACCCTGCCTGGTCCCAGTGGGAGCCCGTTGTTGCAGCGGCGGTGTGGGTCATCTTGTCGGAGGCCTCTTTCTCGCTGCTCCTCCACTCTAGCACTCTTGAAAACCTTTTCCAGGGACTGGACTCTTCAGAGACCATCTCCAAAGAATGTGGCCATCCCTGCGTCATTGGGTGGAACTTCTGCCAAGACAGATTTGTTTCTTCTCTTGGCAGACCACGGTGCTTTCAGTATTCTTTGCCAGTGCCATCATTAAGACACGTCGAGTCTGTTTCTGCTCCCCTCCCCATCCCCGATTCTTTCCTTCTTATTCCATGTCCAGCCAGATTGCTCCTTAGAAGTGAGGAGGGCTAGACTTGGTCTCACATATCTTGGACAAGTCATCAGGAGGGACTGTCCCCAGAGAAGGACATTGTGCTTGTTAAGAGTCAGTGAAAAGGAGGGAAGAAACCCAGAGGAGTTGGATTGACACAGTGGAGGCACCATGGGCTCAACCCCTAGCCATGATTGGGAGGAAGGTGGCAGCCCAGCAGTGTTTTGTCCTGCTGTCCAGAGGGTCTTGATGTGTTGGAACTGACAGAACAGCACCGAGAACAGGCCACTTCTCATCCAAGCCTTTTTCTTCATAAGATGTGTTTCTCGATATCAACCCCTTTTCTTGCATGAACTGCAGCAGTAAGATATAAAGTGCTTCATCGTAAGCAGAAGTAAAAAGCCAATGCTAGAAAGGTATTGAACATAGTTTTAAAATATGAGACTCTGGCTGATTTTCATAGACTTCGTGGACTGTTTTCTTTTTTTTTGTCTTACGAAGTCAACCTTTAGTCCCAGTTTCAAAAGAAAAGGTAAGTCAGAAGACAGATCCAACCCAACCATGGCCATTGAGTCAATACCGGTGCAGAGTGACTTTTGAGGGAGTTTCTGAAGCTGTAAGTACATCTCACTCCTGTGAGTCTCTGACATTGCAGTTAGCCATTCAATGCTTATCAAACGGCACCATTAGCTACAGACCTCTTCAAGCAAGACACTTTCTCTGTCTTGATGGGCTCATGGATGGAAAAGCTGGACAGTGAAAAAAAAGATTGGGTAGAGTCCTACTCACTGCTACGGAGTGGATTCCACCTCAGAGCAACAGTAGAGGACAGGGTGAGACTGCCCCTGAAGACTTTCACGACTGTAATGCTATCCAGGTATACCAAGCTGCATCTTTCTCTAGTGGAGCAGCTGGTGGTTTCAAACTGCCGACATTGTGGTTTGCAGCCTGATGCATGACGATGACACCACCAGGGCTCCAGGTAGAGTCATCAAATTTTATGGAAAGAGGAGCCTGGGTGGCCTAAGCAGTTTGTGGTTGACTGCTCGCTGACCTCCAGGTTGACAGTTTCAATGTCCCTGGAGGTTTCGCGGAAGAAAGGCCTGGTGAACTCCTCCTGTCAAGATTACAGCCGAGAAAACCCCGTGGGGGCAGTTCTACCTTATAAATGCTCAGGGTAGCCTTAAGTCAGGGACCAAATCACAAGCCTTTATGGAAAATGGTAACAACAGTGTCCTTTATTGAGCACTTACCGCGTGCCAAACACAGTGCAAGATGCTTCATATTCACCAATTTTTGTCATTTAATCTTTAACTCTTCATGACAGAGACTATCTTCTTTATCTAGAGCATTGGCTCCCAAACTTATTGGGTCTGCTGCCCCCTTTCCTGAGGTGGGGGTGGGAAGTTACTCAGTGTCTCCTCCCCAGCAATTAAATGCTTTAGTATACTAGCCCATAATCCAGGATAAAGGGTGGGGCTCTGATTTTACAGCCTCCCTGGATTATTCCGGTGCCTCCAGGGGGCAGTATTGCCCACTCTGGGAAACGCAGCTCCAGGGTTGTAGGAAGGTGGTCATTCCTGGTGCCCCTCCTCTTCTATACCAAAGCATTCGGAATCCTTCGTCATGTTTGCTATCCATTTTTACCAGACAAAAATCTTATAGACAGTCATTATGGCATCAATCCCTCTGACAGGACTACCTGGTATAGCCCACACCCCCCTTCCCCTCCCCCAGTGACACTGCTACAGCTCCCCACCCCCACCCCACCCCCTACCCTGCTCAGCCACACTCACCCTTCTTGGGCCCAGGAATGACCACGCCTGCCTGAACCCTTCCCTGCTGTTCCCCTGTCCGGAATTGCTCATCTTGCAGGTCATGGCTTCAGGGTCACCCCAGAGGGCCCCTCTCCTTAAGCAGACTCCCAGCGGTCACTGCTCCCTGCTCGTTTTCCTCATAGCATCAATTGCAACGTGTCATCACACAGCCACTTCTTCATCGCTGGCTTCACTTTCAGACTGTAACCTGCACAAGGACATGGAGTGTGTGCCTGTGTTAGGCGGAGTAGACCAGAGAAACAATTCGATGGCACACTCATATGTGTATAAGAGAGAGCTTTATAGCAAAGAGTAATTGTATATTAAGAAAACATCCCAGCTCAGTCTAGATCAAGTCCTAAATCTGATATTAGCCCAGGTGTCTGATACCAGTTGATAAATTCCTCTTCAGACTCACACAACTCATGCAATGACACTGAATGCAGAAAGATCACAGGCCAGTGGGTGGGAAGTCTTTTGGATCTAGTGGTGATGGAAGC
Source organism: Nesogale talazaci (assembly GCA_004026705.1). Taxonomy (NCBI): domain Eukaryota; kingdom Metazoa; phylum Chordata; class Mammalia; order Afrosoricida; family Tenrecidae; genus Nesogale; species Nesogale talazaci. The sequence goes on along the minus strand of PVJH01004741.1, from coordinate 93,714 downwards.
ATCTCAGCACTGGTGTGGATCTACACATAGGTCCTTCAGCTCCAGGACTCTGGCTCCACCAGCTTAGCTCCATGTGGCTTGTTAAAAGGAATATGAAGCAGAGAGAGTGGGTGTCCCACTTTGAGGCAAGAAGACAGGAGTTCCCAGAATTCTCAGGAGAAGGCCATGCCCACACAGAGGCTTGATTGACTACGACCTGATTGACAGGCTAGACTCTAGCCCTTTGTTCAAGTTGATAGGAGATTATGTAATGGCTACAATGCCTATATATAATCTAGTGCTGAGCACACTGTAGGAGCTCAATACTTGTGAAATGAATGCAGCAGACACCGCATAAGAAATAGAACTTGATAGAACAAAGCCTACTTCTCATACGATTCCCCAATCCTCCTGTAATCTTTAAAATAGGCTTACTTAGATGGTGGCGGGGGTGGGGTGGGGTGGGGTGGGGGGAACACTCTGAATGCATTCCGAAACCTTGTACTATAAGGTCTGCGACGGGCTCCTAACCTAAAAGTTGGTGGTTTGTAGCCCCCCAGGGGCACCAGTGGGAGAAAGGCATGGAGGTCAGCTGCCATAAAGAAAGTTTTTCTCTGCATCACACAGGGTCATTGTGAATGAGGATGGACTCACTGGCAGAGGGCTTTTGGCTTGGGTACTGGAGAGAGTGAAGAAAGGCCTGACAATCTCCATTCTCATCTCAGCCTTTGGAAGCCGAATGGGTCACAGGCTGTGATCTGCAACCATGATGGCACTGGCGCGGGACGAGGTGGTGTTTCCATGCCGTGAGTCCAGGCCCCACTCAAGGGCAGCTAGCATCATCCACAAACCCGGGAAAGAGCCCAACACATGATGATGCAATACATCACCAGACAAGGTATTGATATCCCTCGCAGTCTTGCTCTATTGGCTTAACCGATTCAAGGCAGTGTATCTAGACATTTTGAGTCATCTTCTGTTTTATGATTAAAACCTCAATCGTTGGGAGGTTAGGGAGCTGGGTCCCGAATGTCTGAAGTTAACTTTCTCTTAGCCCTGCCTGTACCCAAGGGCTGTGACAAAAATACCTTCTGCATAGAACATTTGCACGCTTGATCTGGTACATGGCAGTTGCTAAGGCAGAGATCCAGAGGTAATGAGCATGGTGAGGATTATGTGCAGCTCTTCCCTGCAGCTCTTCCCTGCTGTAATTGAACTATCCCCTCCTGGTCCTTCAGGTGCTATCAACATGATTTTCTGCCAACTTCAGGAAAGTCCCTAAAGGGCCAGAGACACTTTCTTGGAGTTACAATCCTTATTTCAAGTGAAATTAAATGTTTGGTGCCTATGTTATTTTAATAAATTTCCAGAAAAAGAAAAGTCTAAGTAGAGAGGTGTTTTTTTTTTTTTTGTACCACCCCCACCACCTACCACCAAGATGGAGAGGGGAGGCTATCACACGGTTCTATTGTCAAGGTAAAAGAAATACATGATATTCAGAAGTCCACAAAAATGAGAAGCGGAAATTGTGTCCTTCCGCTTGAAGTCACAGTGTATCTATATATCTTTGGAGGGGGTCATGGGAAGGAATGCGCACTCTCTTAGAGAAAAGGTGCAAGCTCATAGTGCAAGTCCACTCAAGGGCTCTCTAAAGCTAGAAGCAAGGAAGGCGGGACTTCGTCTTACAGACGTTGGGACTTGTTGTCAGGAGAGACCAGTCCCTGGAGAAGGACATCCTGCTTGGTAAAGTAGAGGGGCGGTGGAAACGAGGGCAGCCCTGGAGCGGATGGATGGACACAGTGGGTTCAACAAGGGACTCCAACATGGGAACAATTGCGAGGCTGGTGCAGGACTGGGCAGTGGTTTGTTCTGTTGCCCACGGAGGTGATTGTAGGCCCAAGTCGACTGACTCTACAGCACCCAACACCACCAGTGATGACGACAAAGCTAACAACAGGGGGCTCCTGTCCAGGTGACTATCTCAGTGTCAAAGTCTGGTGACATTTCACAAATAAAACCGATCAGGTCACCCAAGCCACCAGAAGGATCAGAGGCTCTGTCACTGTCATAACCCGCAAGGTTCTCAGACAGCAAGTTAAGCCTGCAGGCATCCACATTAGTTACAACTTGGTTTCATTTTTCTGCTGCTGGTACCCATAACAGTAGGAGGATAGAGATCCTATAAGGGTTGTGGCAGAAAGCTCTTTTGGCACAGCCCTTGGACACAGGGAACGGGACTGAGAGAAAGTGAGCATTCATTAGGCGCAGCCTCATTGCCTAACTTTCAAAGTTCTGAAGTTTTCATCATGAAACACGGTGAAGAAAAACATTTAGATATACTACATAACAAGTAAATGCTCTCAAACGGAGAAGTTTGAAGTTTGAGTGTTCCTGGGGGCACCTAGGAGGAAAAGTCTGGAGATCGACTTCCAAAAAACCAGCCCTGGGAAACACTAGGGAGTGCAGTCCTACTTTGACACAGAGGGGCTTGTCTGAGTCCAGCAACTTAACAGCCTCACTCACCAATCCTGACATTTGTATTTGTGATTTCAGCAAAGAGCCTGAGCACAGAATAGACAGCTATGAAAAATTTACCTCGATCACTCATTTTCTGGAGTTGATTTAGGCAGAGTGTGGACCCTTACCTACCTGGATTCTTTCCATGTGGAGATCTCGCCTTTAGGCTTGCCTGGGAGTCATGCAGTTATTCTAAGTGTAGGTCTCTCGCATATCTCTTCATTGCCACTGAGTTGTTTATGACCCATAGCCACTCTCGAGACCTATAGAACCTACAGACCCAAGGCTGTAATCTCCACAGAAGTAGACAGTCACAATTCCCTCCCATGGAGCGGCGGCAAGTGGGTCTGAATCACTGACTTTTTAAAAAAGACTTCCAATGCCTCACATTTTTGTATTTTTGAAAGGCTCCCTCAATTTAACAGATACTTATCATCTGAAAGTCTTTTTAACAGAGAGAAATAAAATCACCCACTGCAAATATCTATTATCAGACTGTAACAGTACTTTCTCTAAAGGGTCACTGTTAAACAGTATGAATTTTAAAGGGTGAACCACTGACCTTATAGTTAGTAGTCAAGAACTTAACCACTGTGCCACTAAGTTTTTTTAAATATACATCAAAATCCACTGACAATGTGCACCATTATTTTAGCCCTTAATATGTATCAGGCACTTAAAATTGTTTCATTCAGTTCTTAGCACCATCTGCTGCTGTAGATTCCATCCCTGTTTTCCACTCGAAATATGTGAGGTGCAGAGATGCAAAGGGGTTGAGTCTGTTAGGGGTTGAATTGTGCCCCCCACAAAAGAGATGCTCATGCCCTTCCCAAGGCAGCTGGGCATGTGACCTTATTTGAAGATCATCTTGGTGGATGTGGTCAATGCATGAAATGGGCCATAACTCTCTGAAGTGTACTAAGGAAGAGATCAGAAGAGACACAGTCACAGACACAGAGTTACGATGATCAGGAGGAGACAGAGGCATGCTTCTGCAAGGCAAGAAAAGCCTGGGAGACTCAAGGAAGGGTTTTCTCTAAAGCGAATGAGAGAGAGAGAGAGAGAGAGAGAGAGAGAGAGAGAGAGAGAGAGAGAGAATGTGTGGCTGGCCTGACACTCTAGTTTGGGATTTCTGCCCAGTAGAACAGCAAGAGAATGCATTTCTGTTGTTTGAAGCCACATTGTTTGTGAGACAGGTGATGGTAACTCTAGGCAAGGACCTTGAGTTTCCACAGCAAGCGAGAGCCAAGGCCTGGTTTCAAACTGGGCTTCCTCTGACTCTGCCAGCCGAACTCCTAACCCCCATCCTCAAGCTACTGCTGAATCATTCTCCATGTTTCTTTCCCTGATCCTCCCTCTCTCACCGAATGAAAGAGAAAAGAAATTTTTTTAATGAAAAGATTTTTTTATTTCATTTCATATTTTTTAAAGCTTTCTAACATGAATTGGGTCAAGGCTGACAGAGCACATCCATTTCCCATACAATAATTCATACCCATTTTGTTTCATGACATTGATTGTTAAAAGGATTGGTCTTTAAGACATCTATTCTTAGGCTACAATGCAAGGTCTACTGCAGGGCTTCGAGCCCAGTCCCCAGTTCCATCCCCTGCTCAGAATTTTCATCTCTTTCCCAGATATGCTGAGTCAGGGTCTCTCCTTGAACGAGCTCTCCAGGTAATTCTATATGATTCTGAGTCCTGTTATTGGAAAGTGGAAATGCAAATTCTCCACAGTGGGTTGAATTAGAATGATCCAGTTGGAAGCTCTAGTCTGTCTCGTGGCTCAATACTGGTTGAAGAATCCATTTTCCAGCGTCCTTAGTTTATTCAAGTACTGCATTACTCATCACAAGGTTGGCACGTCAAACCCTCTGGCTACTCTGTGGGAGAATGACAAGGCTATGAACTCCTGTAAGGATCCACAGCCCAGAGGGTGGGTCCAAGTTCAGGGGTTTGGGGGAAGGAAAGAATAATTAAAGTATGGTGGACAAAAAAAAAAAAAAGATTTGCCGACCTAGAGCCCCTATATAGAGTCAGGATGGCATGAATCAGAATCACCTCAATGGCAATGGGTTGGGTGGGCTTCAGTTATCTTAGTTAATCTAAAAGAGTACTGGGGCACTACCTTTTATCTACTGTGAGAGTCCTAACATTAAAATACACCTAAAATTAAAATATGCGAGTTTGTGGTTGTTGTTAGACAGCATGGAGTCAGTGCCAATTGTGCGTCTTCTTCACAACTGTTTTATGGGTAAGCCCATTTGTCACAGCCACTGTGTCAATCCGTCTTGTCAAGGGTCTTCTGACTTTTCCCCTTCCTTTTAGAATGAGGCTAGTTATCCTTAAGACGTCATTTCCCCCTTGAACTACTTCTTGTCTTTTCCATTTTTGGCATTGTTATTTTGTCCTTTTTGCGATTGTTATTTTGTGTTTGCTGTCTGCTGTTGTCATCATTGGTTTGTTGGTTTTGGCTTCCTTTGTGGTTTTATTTGGCTTTGCCTGGTTTTGCACTTATTAATGTATCTGCATGTCTATCGAGATAAGATTCCAGGGGACACGGGACCAGGGGAGGTGGGAGGAAGGAAGGGGGAGGGGAGACCAACCCAGGGAAAACGGAACAACAAGTGAACTCAAATCAATGGCAGGAAGGTCATAGGCTGTCTGGTGGGGCTCAATCAAGAACAATGTAGCAATGAGGAATTCCTAAACCAGAATGAAGGCCAAACATGATGTTGAGACAACAAGAAGGAAGTAAAAAGGAAATAGAGGAAAGAACCATAAAGCAAAGGATATTTATAGAGGTCTAAATACAAGCATGTACATATGTAAATATATAAATATATACATATATAATGAGAGGGGAATAAAACTATGTACTCATATCTAGATGTTAAGAATTAAGATTGCAAATGAACTTTGAGCCTGGTCTCACATACTCCCTAACACAAGCACACTTTGCTTTAACAATCTAGCATTCTGCGATGCTCACATTCCTAACGCAATTGCTGAAAACAAAATGGGTACATAAGCAAATGTGGTGAAGAAAGCTGATGGTGTCTGGCTATCAAAAGATATAGTGTCTGGGGTCTTAAAGGCTTGAAGATAAGTAAGTGGTCATCTAGCTCAGAAGCAATAAAGCCCACATGGAAGAAGGAGACCAGTCTTGAGGTGTCAATGGGATCAGTTAACAGGCATCTAAGACCTACTATAAAGCAATACCCAAGGTGAATGGGGTGAGGGGGGGCAGGGAGTGGAAACCCAATGCCCATTTGTATACAATTAGACATCCCCTCACAGAGGGGTCACAGGGAAGAGATGAGCCAGTCAGGTTGCAGTATAGCACCAATGAAACACACAACTTTCCTCTAGCTCTTTGACGTTTCCTTCCTCCAACTATCATAACCTTAATTCTACCTTACAAATTGGACTAGACAAGAACATGCACTTTACTACTGATAAGAGCCTAAAAGCACAGGAAATCTAGGATAGATAAACCTCTCAGGGCCAACACCAGAAGGAGTAGGAGAGGATGGGGGGGGGAAGGAGGAACCCATCACAAAGATCAATAGAACCAGCTCCCAGGGGAAAGAATAATGGAGAAGTGGGTGAGGGGCAATTGAGGGTGATTTAAGATATGGAAAAAATAACCTATAATTTATCAAGGGTTTCTGAGGGAGAGGGAAGAAATAGGGAGCAGATATAGATATCAGGGTATCAAGTGGGAAGAGAATGCTTTGAAAATGATGATAGCGGCATATGTGAGAATGTGCTTGACACACTGGAGGAATTTATGGATTGTGATAAGAGATGTAAGATCCGCCAATAAAAGTATTAAAAAAAAAAGTAGTTTTCCAACCTGTTTTGCACCTTAGTTTCTGATAGAATGCATTCTGAATATGTGTGTCTCCCACAAAGAAGTTCAGTTATTTTCAAGTATCCGTAGCTGTCGTAATTAATTAAATGCAAGTTAACATAAAATTAAAAAAATTAAACCAACTATGTGTTAGTCCGGGCAGACTAGAGGAACAAATTTCATAGACATGCATATAGGTATAAGGAAGAGGAACAGGACATTGAGCCCAGTCCAGTTCAAAGTCTTAAGTCCGGTATTAACCCATATGCCCAAAATCAGTCTATAAAGTCTCCTTCCAACTCACAAAGTCATAGGTCAGTGGGTTCAGAATCCTGGCACTGGCAGGGGTCTCCACATAGCTCCTCGCTTCCAGGGCTCAGGGTCCATCAACAGCAGAAGCAACTCATTGCTGGCAGAGGTCTCCACATGGCCGCCCCAGCTTCAGAGGTCTGGCTCCATCAGGGCAAGGCCATGTGGTCTCTCCACCGGCTCCTCCAGCTTCTCGAATGCTGCCAGCTTGTCTTTTCTGTGATTCCTTGTCTCTCAGACTAACTCTTAACAACTGGGGAAGATAGCTTCTCAACTTCATGAGGGAAATATCGCGAGATTTCCCAGAAGTCCCAGGAGAAAGCCATGCCCACATAGAGGCCTCATTGGCTGCTCAATGGCTAGCTCCACATTAACCAGCTAGTAGACTCCACCCCTACATTTTAGTCATAAAATTAACATAAGCCCATGACTGCCACAAACTAATAAGTTGGCAGCAGCTTTTCTTTGTGGCACACACTGTCAACCAACAGATAAAGAAGTAAGAATAAAATCAGGTGGAGATCCTCACATTTGTTCTTTGGAAGACTGGGCACCCTGTTTCAAAGGATTGTTTGAACTTCTCAAATGTTCACTTGAATTCACAAAGATCATCACAAACATTATCACTATCACTAAAAATAACATCTTTCTCTCATGATATTGCCTGACTGAACACTCACTTTTTGTCTGTTCAACATCTTGGGTGATGAGAGGTTGAGACGGAGCTGCAGGAAGGAGACAGAGCTCAGTTAGGGATGAAATGCACATATATATATATATATATATATATATATATATATATATATATTTTGAGCTACAGGTATAAGGGCTGATGAAAGAAAGGGGAGGTTTGCCAGTTTCAGGTTGGGAGGTGACCTGTGAGCAAATCATCTCTTTTTTAAAACTTGTTTCCCGGAATGTTAGAGGGGGAGCTCCGTGCCTTGTCTGGGTAGAGGTTGTGCCTACCCAGGGAGATAAGCTCTGTGAGATGCCAGAGGCAGGGATTACTAAGTTCAGCAAGTTGTTCATCTCCTTCTTGTGAGGTTGGTGCATAGGGGTGCAAGGAACTGCCTGGTCCAGAGGGCTTCCCAGTCCAGTGGGCTGCCTGATTTGACCCTGGCCCATACAGGAGAGAATCCAAGAAAGACCAGATTGAAACTTCTATCAAATCAAGGTTATATTTATTGAAGGAGAAATGAGACCTCATTTCAGTACTGCAAGTGATTGGTGAGATGATTCACAAGACTTCCTGCTTTTGTGCCAAAAAAACCCCAAACAAACAAACATAAAAAACCACACACACAGACACACACACATACACACACACACACACACACACACACACCAAAAAACAAACTCACTGTCATCAAGTTGATTCTGATTCTATAGGACAGGTTAGAACTTCCCCTTGGGTTATGGGAGCAGAATGCCTCATCTTCCTCCGGTGGAGTGGCTTTTGGTTTTGAACTTCTGACTTTGAGGTTGGCAGTCCAGCTCGTAACTCACCATGTCACCAGGCCTCTTATAATTATTGTATATTTTATCTCTTTCATAGGACAGCTGAATTGGTTACCAAGTATGCTAGTCCTCAATCGCCTTTTTTTGCTCTTGTCAGACCCTACTTCCCTACTTCAGCACTGAAAGGAGAAAACCTTTCTTTGTGCCCATTCCTGCTGGGTCCTGGCAGGAGGGACAAGGGACAGAAGACACCCCCCCCCCGCCTCCATATGTCATCAAAACTTGAGAACCCACAGGAGACCCTCCAGAGGCAGCCCTGTGTGGCGAGGGGACTGCACGGGATGTGTGAGCTGTCCAAATTGAGCCAATCCTTTGTCTGTTGGACCGATGTCTCTGGCTTTGCAGCTAGGATTGCATTCAACCATGGAGAAAGGGACATGTCCTCCACCTTCTTGGGATAAGCCTTCTCACAACGAGTCCCTCTCTGGATTTGTGATAGTCCATTCTGAGCCAAGCATTTGAGCAAACCAACAAACCAAGTTGCTGTGGAATGGATTCTGACTCGTGATAACTCCCGGGAGTTTCCGTGACTGAGTTTTTGCAAGTAGAGCACCAGGCTCTTCTTCTGTGTCGACTCTGGGGGACTCCAACTTTGGGCCAGTGACAGAGAAAGTCAAGCGTTTGTACTACTCAGAGATCCCGGTTTTGAATAAATGCGACCTCATCAAGTTAGGAGGCAATATAGGCTCTTTAGTGATGTGTTTTCCCATTTTCCCTTTCTCTGTACCTAAGGAGTAATTTGATTTGCCTCCAATTTTATGGCGGAATTCCTGTCTTAAAAATCAGGGTTTAATATGAGGTCCAAATGAGTTTGATAAGTTAATGTATGGATTGTTATAAGAGCTGTAAGAGCCCCAACAAAGTTATATATATAAATAAATAATTAAAAAGAGTATAAGAATAATGATTCTAGTTGACTTTACCTCAATTCCTTAATTTAACAATTTTCATAGCATCTAGTCCTGGGTCTTTCTTTTTGTAATGGAGAGAGACTCTAACAGGACAGACAGAAACTTCATACTGAGGTTGAGGGCAGATAGGATGGACTCTATTCTCCACGTCTCAGGTCTGGGTTGAGTGTTTATCACTAAAATCACCAAAGGCAGCTAACTCCAGATTAACTGTGGCCTCAGGTGAGGAGGCTGACCCCTGGAGAAGTACACGGTGTTCTGTAGAGGGGCAGCAAAGGAGAGGAAAGTCCCCAAGGAGTTAGACTGACGCCATGGCCGCATCCATGGGCTCAGGCATTTGGAAGTTGTGAGGACGGCACAGGACCAGGTGGCTCTGTTGGAACTGACTTAGGGGCACCTACCAACAAGAAGATGAAAACGGCGGAGCTCTGATTGCCATGGGTGGCTGGTTCAAACCCGCCAGCCGCTCCTTGTAAGAAAGATGAGCTTGGTTGCTCCCATAAAGATGTATCCTTGGAAACCCCACAGAGGGTCTGTTTCTGTGAGCTAAAGCCAACTTGCAATGGGTTTGGTTTCATTTTCTCCTGAAGACCTTTTTACTCTTTCTGGAGGGCTGTTGTTAAAAAAAAAAAAAAAAAAAAAGATTATCGTGAATATACTTTAAATGTTTTATGACCATGAATTTTTTCCTAGTGCCCAAGGCTTATTGAGATAAATATGTTGTGATTCTTCAGATAAGCAGTTGCAGAAATCATATCTAAAATGGAAATACTTTTTTGACGGTGAGTTTTTTGAATGGTGGTGGGTCCCCCTCAGGTGCCCTCATGGCCAGAGAACCAGGAAAGCCCTCTTTCCCGTGAAGTAAGCCAAGGTCCTCCCGTCTGGCTGTAAGGAGTTGGGAAGCCAATAGCTTGCAAAGGAGAAATATCAGATTCGGAAATCAGGACTACAGAAAAATGTAAGAAAAAAATTCCCATCCATTAGTCTGTCTACAGAAAACCAGCTATTCAAGACTATTACTAAATACTTTACTCCCCTTGAGGACCTGGAAGTTATTTATTTTTAGTGACTATTTGGGTGGAATATTTTCTTATTCTACCCTAAATGCATGCTTACTGTGGAAAAATAAAAGGTAAAAATGATTTTAAAATGTTATCTATAGCTCCCCCGCCCAAGATAATTGTTATTCACGCATGATTGTATTTCTTGATTTCTTTTTTAGGCTTCTCTGAAGATATCCCCCCACGGCGGAGTCTTTTCTGACTCTGGGTGACCCTGCAGGACAGACAGAGTGACGCTCCTCCCCAGGGTTTCAGAACCTATAAATCCCGAGGGGCACTCACAGCCTCCTCTTTCTCCAAGCGTACAGGAAGAGAATTTTTATAAAACAAACAATGGAAAATACATTGTATACATGTTTTGACACATGTTCCCTTCCCTTTATGATTTTAAATGGCCATTTTATGCCACTGGAGGTATTTGAAAACATATATATTTTTTGCAGTGGAGTGGATTTTATGGCTGTGAAAACAATAATTTCACATCTCCATCTCTTTTGGCCTTCTTTTACTATATTAACAGCCTCTATTCTATAGTAAAACAAATGGATTTTTTGGGGGGGTATACAGTTATTTTAGGATCTAGGTAGCATCTCTTCTATCACAAAACAAATGGATGTATTTTAATATTTCATTCAGTTTGAAAACCAAGTATAAATATTTAAAGCTGATTTTTCTGTTCTGTAGCATTTGATAATGACAAAGTGTTGATTGTAATACTTAATAAGGGTGACATGGCAGGTGTCTTTCTGGCCCCACATGTAAGCTCAGGGTGATCCTCCTTTTTGTTGTGTCACTGTCTTCCCTATAACCTTGATAAATCACCCCCATAAATATCTCTGGGGGTGAAATGTAATTTAATCGGTGGCTCTGTATATTACCTCCTCATGAACAGCCTCTCAACTGTGTCAGAGTGCTTTCACGAGCTGCACTCAACTGAAACCATCAAACCTATTTCCCTGTGAATTGTTAGTTAGACTAGAATCTTTGGCCTCAACTCTGTCATTACATTTTGCTAAAAGGTTGTTCGCTTATGCATAGGAAAAAAAGCTAAATTCGTGATTTGATTTCAAAGTGTCTCTGATTATAGACTTGGATCATGCCTAAAAGCTGGAGTCCTGAAGCTGACCCAATTAGAAAGCAGGTTAATGGATGCATTCATTCAATTACAGCCATCTCCTGGATGCTTTTTGGACTCAGGAGTCAAGAGAACACACCTCATCCTCTAAGTACCAGCCTAGAGGATCATGCTAAAGTGGTTTTACTTGGATAAAAAATACACAAAACAAACCAAAATGAAAAAACACCTGGACAGAGTACAATGCCGCATCTGGTCAGGGTGAGCATGATGGTGGAGCAGGAGGAAAGATCAAGGAAGCAAAGCTATGTATAGCAGTATAAATATAGGTGTGTACATATGTGAATCTATTAATTCACAAAAATAGAGGTATTGGCCTATGTAAGTATATTTATATGGCAATATATTGAGGAAGTGGACCAATTTGGGGTCTCTGCTCCAGCCCTATCTTCACGCAAGAACACTTTATTCAAACAACCTGGCATTCTGTGATGCTCACTCTCCCGACATAATCGTGGACAAAATAGGTACTCAAGCAAATGTGGTGAAGAACGCTGATGGTGCCTGGGTAACAAAAGATGCAGCGTCTTAAAGGCTTGAAGTTAAACAAGCGGCTATCTAGCAGAGAAGCAACAAGCCCATATGGAAGATTCGCAGTTTTGAGCCAGATCGGCAAGATGGCCCACCTTTGTTACTGCACTCTTTCTCCCTGCTGCTGTCCCTGGCTTTTGAGCAGGTTTTCATTGAAGTCACAGTTTTACATTCGGGAGCCAATAAATAGCAAACCTAATTTGCTGAGAGTTGGGATAACTGTGAGCATTGTAGTCTTCCTGTGGGTGTATCTCATCAAGAAGCATAATGAAGATGTTTTAGAGTCTAAAAGAAAAAAATGGGTTGAAATCAACTCTTGCAATATGGATACAGTAGGTTCCATGCAGTGATGACAGGAATTCTTCTGAATTCATCAAGCTTTTGAATGTGAATGAGAGAGAACAGTTACATGTGAATGTATATTGTCAGCATTTCTGTGTTGCATTAGACAGGGTTCTCTAGAGAAACAAAACCAGGACACTAATAATGCAATATATATTTATATAGGTAGAAAAATATCTAACATAAGAAATGAACAGTTAATTAATCTAGAAAGCAGCACAAATAGCTTGGTGCAACTCACGTGCATGAGACAATTAATACACTGTCAGTCCTTTGAGTCTTGAGGGTCACCAGGTAGTCCTCTGTAGAGCAAGTCAGGCTATCCAGCCACAGGCAACAAACACTAAGGCAGGTCACCAACAGTAGGCCAGATGACAGGTCCGACAGTCCCCAGTTCAAGAGATGTATATTCCAGTTGTGTGACAAAGCCGGGCTTGAAGGAACCTCAACTTAGAGTGACACAGTCCACACAGTCCACAGATTAGATATCCTACGGTTAGGGTAGCTTGCAAATTGAGGCACAGGACAAGCAAGGCAGCTGGCTGCACACTGGTCTGAAGATCCAAGAGCCAGAGAGAGGTGAGACTCTCTGAGCCATTTATTTCTCCACCCTTCAATTCATCTCACGTCTTCATTGTCCAGGTTGTCACAATCAACCTACCTATCTTCATTGGCATGTTGGCACAGCAAGCCTACTTTTTACATGTGTTGTATCCCCAAATGCTTCTGTATTCTTCAGATTTGCATCTATTTGTCTATCGTGGCAGTTTGGCAGAAAATATCAACTTGAAGGTATGATATTAAAAGTGGTTCCATTTGGAAAGGTGCACTGTGTTAAATGTACAACTTGAAAAGGTTAATCAATAAACAACATTCAGTACAAATTTTAAAAAATAATAAAAGGGTTACAGTTTTGGAAGCTCACAAGAGCAGTTCTACCGTGTCCTTTAAGGTCAATATGAGTTAGTACAATGTCAGTGAATTTGATTTTGTTTTTAAACAGGGCAAGGAGCCCTGGTGGTGTAGCATAGATTCCCAAACTTATTTGGCCTACCGAATTCTTCCTTAGAAAAAAGTTACCTAGCACCCCTCTAGCAATTAAAAACTTTCGTTTTTAACATCATCCAGGTTAAAGTGTAAGTATCTGCTTTTGCAGCTCCCCCGGATCATTCCAGCACCCCAGAGTGGGAAATATTGCCTGCTTTGGGAAACCCTGGTAGTGGTTCTGTGCTGGGCTGTTAATTGCAAGGTCAGTTGTTCAAAGCCATCAGCTCAGAGAGAAGGATGAAGCTTTCTACTTTTGTAAAGAGGTGCTATCTTAGAAACCCACAAGGACAATTTTCCCCTGTCTTATATAGGGTCAACATGAGTCAGAATTGCCACATTGGCAGTGAGTTTGCCTTGATTATGGGACACAGATAAGGTCTGATAGCCTAAAGTGACATGCTTATTCAAAAGTATATGATTTAATTAATTCTATTGTGTGTAGTTTTGAAAACATTAAATAGTTCTCAAGAGAAGGAGGACTTGAGCTCTGTTGAAAAGCCAAGGCTCAATTCCACCAACAAACTAGTATGTAAGGAAATGGGTGGGGTAGCCAGTAGTTACAGCACCTACCTGTGAGCTAAAAAGTCCATGGTTTGAGACTGAGCCCTGCTGGCGTAGTGGTTGAGTGCGGGACTGCAGCCCACAGGATTGGTGGTTCAAATCTAGCAGCAGCTCTCCAGGAGCAAGGCTGGGCTTCCTACTCCCACCAGGGCAGTGATGCCCCCCCCCCCCCACACACACACAGTCAGTGGTTTGAGCCCATCAGCCCTATCTGAGGGCCAAAGATGTGGTTGTCTATTTTTGAAAAGATTTACAGCCTGGGAATCGGTAAGGAGTGGTTGTGTTCTGACTTAAAGTGTTGTGCTGCGTTGGGATTGACTTGAAGACAATGAACAAAGGAGTGTGTAGTGTGAGTGTATAGCTTTGGGCCTCATCATTTCTCTGGCCTCCATGTCTATGTCTGTCCAATGGGGTCCAGAGGATCTGCTCACGCTTGAAGGTTCCAAAAGTCAAGTTCACCCCCATCAAATTGACTCTGACTGATAGCAATCCTACAGGACAGGGTGGAAGTGTCCCTGTGGGTTTCAGAGCCGGGAACTCCTTACAGGGGCAGAATGCCTCATCTGTCTCCTGAGGAGCGACTAGTGGTTTCAAACTGCTGACCTCACTCTTAGCACCCACTCTGGTAACTCGCTATGCCGCCAAGGCTTCTTTTTTGAAGGTTTTTAGCATAAAAAGGATAAATATGGAGATACGTTTCAAAGTTCAAAGAATACTACGATACACAAGTCCTTAAGTCTCACAGGATTCTAAATGGAATATATTTGCTTTCCTAATTTTTTACATACTATACAGATTGCTCTGAAATGGGAATTATAACCCAGAAAGTCTTTATCAGGTACTATGTGGGGTGTGGATGTTGCTGCATAAGGGGGATGAAGTAGTTTGAAGAGCCACTAAATCTTCACATGTTCCATTTCTGTTTATGTAGCTGTTGGTGGTCATTTGTATAAGTGACGTTATATATTGCTCCGTAGAACGCTGGCAAATATTTATATTAAGCACAAAATAACTCATTTTTTTTCTGTGATGAAAAGACTAATTCAACCACCAAAACACCGCTTAATCTTTAACGGGAAAACTTGGCTAGCTGTAAACCAAACCATTGGGTTATATGGCATATGAGTGTCCAACCATAAATTTAGCTCCAATATAAATGATTACATTGTGGTGATAATCAAAGGGCTCTCAGGCTTATAGGCCTCTGGAAACTGCTGGTCATCTCTGGCTACCAGCAGAGGGCGCTCTGAGGATGAACTCGTGCCCAGGCAGCTTCGCGTTTACATATTTAACTCGTGATAAAGAAATAAAAACCCATCACAGATTAATGTAAAATCATCATGATAGGATTAGGCTGTCGATTAGCATGTGATTCCAGGCTACTGATGATAAACAGCTTCCCGAGACTGGGAACCTCGGAGTCGGGTCGGGCGCTCTCTCCTTGCGGAGAGGAGCCCTCACCTGGGGCGGGTCGGGTTCCCGGGCAGATGAGGAGTCGCCGCCGCGGGTGAGCGCGCGCACCGCACCCTCGGCAGGGAGGAAGCGCCGGGACGTCCGCAGGGGGCCTCCTCCACGCCCCAACTCTCCCCAACTTTGTAGGACATCAGAAAGGACACGCTCCTCAAAACATCACTTTATGAAATAAACAGCAGCGGTATGAAAACTTTCTGCCACCAGGTCAATAGAACTGCCCCAGGGGGTTCTGAGACTGTCAGTCGATGAGAGTAGAAAGTTTCATCATATACATACATGGTATACAATAATGTATATATTTACAACAGCTGTTAATCTGCTCGACAGTCCCACCTTTCTTGGTATCAAGAAATTTACATATGGATCAAGCCTCTGGTGCATTCCCTCCATTCATAGTCAAGGGAGGTGGGTAGCCTTGCTATGAAACCGAGAGCATTCGCACATTGATTATGGCTGATGCAATTAGGTTAAAATGCAACATCTTATCACTTGACCTCTCTATTTATTTATAATCATTTTTGGGGGGCCTTATACAACTCATCACCATCCATCCATCCATCCATCCATTCATCCATCCATCGTATGCAAAGTGCATTTGTACGTTTGTTGCCACCATAATTTTCAAAACATTTTCTTTCTCTTTAAGCCCTGTTCATTTTGAAGTTGTTCCAGTTTAAAAAAAAAAGTGAAGGGGAAATACATGAGCATCAAACCTCTGGTGAATCCCTTTGACCATACGCTAGGGACGTGGATAGCTTTGCCAGCGTGCAGTGTGTGTTGGAAAATGGATTATTGCAGATTTAGTGAGGTTAGAATTCAATACCTTATTTCATCACCTTTTTGATCCATTTAAAATGTATTCGAGCTTTTCGTTTGTTTGTTTGTTTTTTGGGGGGACATCACTGCCCTCTGGTGGTCGTGGGAGCTACCCAGCCTTGCTCCTGGAGAGCCGTTGCTGGATTTGAACCACCAAGCCCGTGGGCCGCAGTCCCACACTCAACCCCTATGCCACCGGGGCTCAATCCTTATTCTAGCTTTTAATATTTTCACCTCTCTTTTTGATGGAAGTTTTCATCTGTTTCACTTTCTTCTTGTCGTTAGCCTTTGGTTTTTATGTAATGTTTTTCGGTATATGCGATCCAGGCTAGTGACTTTATAGAGACAGTACCTGGCTTATGATTTCTTGGGGGCAAGGCAGGGGAGTTTGGGGGGAAATGGGGGGTGAATAACAATGAGCGCAAGAAACAATGATAATGCTCTAAAAAGGATTGCAGTGATGACAGTACTTCTGAATATGATTGAACTATTGAATTGTATACTATGGGACTTGTATGCCAACGAAAGTGTTAAAAAAAAACAAGAGAAATCTATTAGCATGTGGCACTTCACGCAAGTAGCTTACTTGTACATCTGGAAATCCAACAATGATGACTTCCCTTCTTCATGGGAAGGAATTCAATCCAACACACATTTAATAAGTGCAGAAATATAAATGTGAATAAGGAAGCCTTTCTGCTCATAAGTAAGAGGCCCAGGTGGACCAGGAAGCCAGGGACTACAAGGCGAGATGTGTACTGTCACAAAGGCTAGGTTTCAAGACTGTTGAAGCCGGGGACCCAATCCGATCATTGTCGCCATGAAATCAGTGCTCACATAGTGTGTGTTGGATGAATGGCTGAGTGATATGTTGGATGCATTAGCCAAGTATCTTCCTGGTAAATAAGGTGTCATTCTTCCTGCTACTTCCTTTCCCCCGTCACCTTTTCCTCTTTTCTCCAGTTTTCCCAACATGTAGAATAGCCAGCCCCGCTCTTCTCTTACACAGTGTAGCGATTGGGTAACATAATAATAACTAATGCTTTTATATTATTCATGAAGCCCTGGTGGTGTAGTGATTGTTCATTTGGCTGTGCTCTGATAGGTCAGCTGTTTGAAACCACCGGCCTCTCTGAGGGAGAAAGATCGTTCTACCCCCATAAAAAGTCCCACCATATAAAATTCACAGAGGAGGGTCTATCGTGTCCTATAGAGTCCCTCTGAGTGGCATCAACTCAATGGCTGAGAGTTTTTTTTAAATTGCTTTGTATTATTTGCTGTTCCCGGACTTTTAAATGATACGATGCAATACATAGAGTGCATATAGTTAAAACAAAGACCACACTAACAATGATGACTGCTTTGCATTAGGTCACAGGACTGGTAAGTGGTGGGGTTAAAATTTGAACTTGAATTTCCCTGACTTCGAAGTCCCTGCTCTGAATGATTGTTCTGGTGCCTTGTTAGGGTAGACTGCTTAGAAAGGAGCCCTGGTGGCAGAGTGGTTATGCGTTGGCCTGTTAATTGCAAGGTCAACAGTTTGAAACCAGCAGCTGCTCTGTGGGAGAAAGATTGGGCTTTCTAACCCCCTGAAGAGTTACAATCACAGATGTCCACAGGGCTATCTATGAGTTCTACCCTGTCACTAAAAAAGAAGAAGAGCGAGCTCTGGTGGTGCTGTCAAATAAGCACTGGACTGCTAACTGCAAGGTCAGTGGTTCAAACCCACTAGCCACTTGAGGGAGAAGGATGAGGCTATCTGTTGGTATTAGTCTGGGTAGACTAGAGAAACAAATTCATAGAAATTCATGTAAGAGAGAGTTTTATATAAAGAGTAATTGTGCATTAAGAAAGCATCCTCACCCAGTTTAGTCCAAGGCCATAAGTCTGATATTTGCCCCTATGTCCAATATCAATCTATGGAGTCCTCTTCAGACTCACAAAACAAATGCAATGACACCGAATGCAGCATGATCATAGGCCAGTGGGCAGAAAGTGTTTGGATCCAGTGGTATTGTAAGCATCTCAGAGCTGCCAGGGGTCTCTAAGTGGCTTCGCCAGTTCCCAAGGCTCCATCAGGGAAGGTCCATGTGGCTTCTCGGGGATGTCTCGCAGGAAGTGAGCAGAGAAAGAGAACCCTTCTGCCTCAAAGGAGGAATACTGGATTTCCCAGCATTCTCAGGATAAGGCCATGCCCATACAGAGGTCTCATTGGATATGATCCGATTGACAGACTGGACTCATTTACTCTTAACCTCCAAATTGACAAATGATTATATAACTACCACACTGCTCCTGATTTATATAGCTTTGGAATCACAACATTGATTTCCCATAAGTCAGTGGGTGTGGTTGCTGAGAGGAGTCCATGGGTGATGCAAACTGATGGTGGTTCGAATCCCCTCAGAGGAACCTGATAAAAATGGACATTTGGTTACAGAAGTGTATCTGAATCAACACCTGATAATTGAAACAACACATGGCTTTAAAAGCCAGGTGGCTAACTAAGCATTCAATTTCCTTTTAAAAAATCATGTTTATTATCTATCCATTGTGTCAAATACATTTGTACCTATGTTGACTTCATCATTCTCAAAACATTTTCTTTCTACTTGAGCCCTTGGTATCAGCTCCTCATTTTTCCCCTCCCTCCCTCCTGAACCCTTGATAATTTGCATGAAAAATGTTTCATGTTATACACGAGTCACTGTCTCCCTTTACCCACTTTTCTGCTGTTGGTCTTCCGGGGGGGGGGGTTATATGTCAATTATTATTATTATATTTTACACATCAATTTTTGGATCATGGTGATCCACTTTCCCTTTCTCTCCCTCCTTCCTCCTGTCAGAGAACAAGCCTCTAACATATCATTATGGGTCTAGTAGGCACAATTGCACAGCAATAACTAAAGATTATAGGAAAGTCATGGAAAATATGAAAGATAGAAATAATGGAGTCAGATACATTTCATAATAACATGCTCACTTCAACCTCCTTGGGTGGTTCACATGGAGAGGGTGTGGGCAGCAGGAGAGAGTATTAGGAAAGGGAAGGGAGAGATGGAGAAGTGTGGGGGAAGGAGAGGTGGCTGAGAGAGAGAGGGCTTTATTCTGACAAAGTCTTACATAGCTTTTGGGAATATGCAAGATACCTAATTATAGATAAGGACATATGTCAATAAGAAAAGGTTGTGCTAATACAGTAATACAGCAATGAGGGACTATCTAGGGGAACACACCTAATAGGAAAGGGAGATTTTGGAGTCCCCATGTGACTCCAGACTCATGGATGTGACTGAACAGGTTTGACTATTTCTCTGGCTCTTCAGAGATCATTTATAGTAGTATGTGAAACTTGCCTACAGGACCAGACTAGTGGTTAACAGGCTTCAGGAAGAGGCAATTTATTGTAATATAGCAGCATGGGAGATCTGGCAGGCTGGAACCTTGAGGGAGAATAACTGAACTTCTGACTGCCTACCAAATGCTGACAAATAGTTACTAATATTTGCTTAATATTTTGGAGAAGACATAATTGGGGAAATGTCTTATATTCCTCTGACACTCCCCTATTCTCCTGGCATTGCAACTGTTATTATTGATCCTGAGGGATTTATCTGTCCTGAATTCCCTGTGCTGTGAACTCTCTGTACCAATGCACATGCTCTGGTCTAGATGGATTTGTAAGCTTGAGTTGGGGTCATGATAGTGGGAGGGAAGAAGCATTGAAGAACTAGAGGAATACTGCATCCTGACTGGCTCATCCCTTCCTTATCACCCTTCTATAAGGAGATGTTTAATTGTCTACAGATGGGATTTGGGTCTCCATTCCACAGTCCCCCTCATTCACAATGATATGACTGGGTATTTTATGCCCGATGCCTGATCCCATCGACACTTCGTGATCACATGGGCAGGTGTGCTTCTTCCATGTGGGCCTTGTTGCTTTTCAGCTACATGGCCGCTTGTTTATCTTCAAGCCTTTAAGACTCCAGGTGCTATATCTTTTGATAGCTGGGCACCATGAGCTTTCTTCTCCACATTTTAAAGATTCAATTTCTATAGTAGGCTGAGTATCTATTCCTGGGGCGTTGAACAAACACAGGTGTCAGTGGGTTTTGCATTCCCACCCCAGATAGACTGAATCAGAATCTATACTTTAAAAAGTTCCTTAAGTACACATCTTCACACAAGACGAGCATCTGTAAGAAGTATCAAGGCATCCTGTTGGACTGCAGATTCTTAGTCGATACTTCTAGGGAACTGTCATGAACCACTCGGCAGCCTCACTTCATACGGTTTTCCAGCTGCTCGACAGACCTTCCCTATGAGTCAGCCTGGCACCACAGCAGTGAGCTTGTCTTTGGAGCTTGCAGCTCTTCCCTGTTCCTGGGTTTACAGCGCAGCATGCTCATGGGATGCTTCCAGCTTTGTTTGCCCAGCTAGACTCATTAGCAGCACCAGGTGGTCACAACCATCTGACACAGACCCTCTTCCCCATTCCCAGGCTTCAGCTCCGACCCCATACGTATTCGGAAAATATGCATGACAGGAAGTTGCCACCCAACATAGAAGGATGCTGGGATTATAGAGGATCTCAGATCAAATGCATTTTATTGTGTGAAGACTAAATTAGAAAGCATACTTTTCGCTAGCAGGGCATCTGCTTCTTTCCTGTTTATGTGCTCATTAAAGTTTCAATGAAGGAAATTGCTCACTGGTTTGGGGAATGACAGCATTTGTGTTGAACATGCATCCTAATCACTAACCTCAGAAACAAGAACAGCTCCAGGGCCTTTTCTAGTGAAATGAAATCAAAGAGAAACTTTGAAAAAAAATACATGATCTTTTGTTTCTCATCAGATATGAAGCATGACGTGAGTCTTGAGTACTTGGCTAAACGTTTGTTGTCGAAAGGTGCAGTTGAGTAGATTCTGACTCACTTCAGTCCCATGTTCAAGGGAAGGGAACATTGGTTAGTCCTGCCTGATCCTCATAATTGTTTCTACATCGGAGTCCATTGTGGCAGCTCTGTGCCAATCCATCTCACTGAGGGCCTTCCTCTTTTTTGGCTGACCCCGTATTTACCAAACATGTTGCTTTCTCCAGGGACTGGTCTCTCTTGAGACATGTCCAAAGAACATGAAATGAAATTTTCAAACCCTTGTTTCTCAGAAGCATGCTGTCTGTGCTTCCTCCGAGACGGATTTATTTGTTCTTCTGGCAGTCCACGGTATTCTTAAATATAATCTGGGAGGGATTTTCAGTTAGCTAGATTTCACCCTCCCCCCATCTGTTTCTTTTATTACTAGCGAGGGGAAGAATACGGGGAGAAGTAAATCTGAGAACATGAGCTAAAAGAGTGTCTTTCGCTTGTAAAGAAGATGCTCACAGAGCCTCGCAGTAGTAATGTGGCTAGTAGGCACTTGAAACTTCACTAACTGGAACAGAATTGTGCTGAAGAATAAATTGCACACTGAATTAGAAAAAAGAAAAACAGCACAAAATAGGAAGAGTAGAAAATATCTCACGAGTGATATTTTCTTGGGAGAAAGAGAGGCTTTCCACTGTAAAACCTCTATAGTCTCAGAGACAGTTCTGCTCTGTCCTGTCAGGTGGCTATACGTTGGAATCAACTCAGTGGCAATGAGTTTGGTTTGAGTAATATTTTATATTAATTGCAGATCAAATAGGTCATATTTTAGATACACTGAGTTAAGAAGAATACAACAGCAAATTTAATTTCACCGTTCTTTGTTTACTTAAAAAATACGGCTACCAAGAGAATTAAAATCTCTTATGTGGTTCACATATATATTTTTTTATAAATCATGTTGTTGGAAGCTTTTATATCTCTTATAACAATCTATACATCAACTGTACCAAGCACATCTATACATAAGTTGCCATCATCATTTTCAAAGCATTTTCTTTCTACTTGTGCCCTTAGTATCAACTCCTCCTTTCCCCCCTCCCTTCCCCACCTTCCCACCCTTGATAAGTTATAGATTATTGTTATTTTCATATCTTACACCATTTGCTGTCTCCCTTCACCCTTCAGTCATGTTTCTGTTGTCTGTCCCCCTTGGCAGGGGTGGGGGTGGGGGAGTTGTATGTCGATCACTGTGACTGTTGCATTTCTCTGACTGTTAATGATCACGAACTTTTTCTCATATGTTTATTAGCCATTTGGGTTTCCTCCCTGGTGAAACTTCTGTTCAGGTCCTTTGCCCACTTCTTTAGAGGGCTCTCTGCTTTTTTTCTTGTATATAATTAGGATATTGAATATTTTAGTAATAAGTTCTTTGTCTGTTGTGTCAATGCTAAAGGTCTCCCAGTCTGTGGGTTCTCTTCCTTTTTATATCCCATTTGTCAATTTCAGCTTCTTCTCTGTGTGTGTCCTTTGCATTTTTGTCAGTCTATGTATTTCCTGTGCCAAGATTCTCAGGTGTGTCCCGATTCCTTCAATGATAGCCCTTATAGTCTGGGGTTTTACTTCAAGGTCTGTGCAACACCTTGAGTTTGTTCTTGTACATGGGGTGAGATAAAGCTCTTGTTTCATTTTTCTGTATGTAAATATGCATTTCCTACACCCCTGCCCCACCCCGTCAAAGAAGAAGGTATCTGCTTCACATTTGATGTTTTATTTTGGGAGGTGTGACCCATATAAAAAATCAGCTGTCTATATACTGCTGGTTTTATTTTTGGGTTTTCTGTTCTTTTCCACTGACCTGAGTATCTGTCATTATACCAGTGCCACACTGTTTTGGCCACTGTAGCTGTACTATGTTTTAAAGTCAGGTAAAGCAACCCTCTGACTTTGCTTTTCTTCTCGAGGACTTCTTTGCTAATTTTTGGCTTCTACCCACTCTCCATGAAATTGGTAGCCAGTTTTTCCATGAAGAATGTTGTTTTTATTGGTATAGTGTTAAATTTATATAATCTCTTTGAATAGGATAGACATCTTTACTATATTAAGTCTTCCAGTCCATGAGCATGGGGTATTCTTCCATTTGTGGAGGTTACTTTTGGTTTCTTGTAAGGTTCTGTAGTTTTCCTCATGAAAATATTTTGGATTTTTGGTTAGCTATATCCCTAAATATTTCAATTTGTTCATGTCTATTGTGAAGGGCACTGCCTTCTTGATCTCCTCTTCTGTGGTTTTGTCCAATGCATATAGTAATCCACTAGACTTCTCTTTTTTGATCTTGTATCCAGTTACTCTTCCAAATTCTTCTATTGCTTCCATCACTCCTGTTGTGGAACTTTTGGGATTTTCAATGTATAAATGTATGGAATCATGTTGTCTGTAAATAACAATAGTTCCACCTCTTCCTCCTCCAAATGAATCCCTCTAGTGTCCTTTCATTGTCTTGTGTTGTTAGCTATGACCGCCAGTATGATGTTGAATAGAAGCGGTTTTTTTTTTTCATTGCGATTCTTGTCTGGTTCTTTTTTTCATTGCGATTGCTTTCAACTTTTCTCCATTGACTATGACTATTGGCTGTTGGTTTTTCAAACATAGTTGGTATCAATTTGAGGAATTCCCCTTCCATTTCTATCTTCTTGAGTGACTTAATTAGGAATGGGTGTTGGATGGTGTCAAATGCTTTTTCTGTGTCCATTAATATTATCATGTGGTTCTTGTCCATTTTCTTCTGCATGAGATGGATAATGTTGATGGACTTTCAGATGTTCAACCCTCCTTGCTTCTCTGAAATAAATCCCATCTGGTCATAATGGATGATTTGTTCAATATACCTTTGTATTTTATTGACCAATATTTTGTTCAGGATTTTTGCCTCAGTGCTCATTAAAGATATCAGTCTGTAGTTCTCTATATTTGAGGGATCCTTGCCTGGTGTGGGTACCAGTGTTTTACTAGTTTCATAGAGTTTGGGAGTTTAATGTCTTTTGCTATGTTCTGGAACAGTTTGTGGAGCATCAAAGTCAGCTCTTCCCTGAATGTTTGGTAGAATTCTCTTGTGAAACCGTCAGACCCAGAAGTATTTTTTGTTGGAGTTTCTTGATAACCATATCTATTTCTTCTATTGTGGTGTGTCTATTAGAGTTCTTGACTTCTATCTGGGATATTCTAGGGAGAGATTGTTTTTCCAATATTTTCCATGACTTCTAGGTTGTTGAATTCATGGGAACATACATCTTCTTTCATTTCAAATAATTGGAATACAGATTTTCATAGTAGTTTGTGATATTCCTTTTAATCTCATTAGTGTCCATTGTGATTTCTCCTGATTTATCCCTCACCCTGGCTATTGATTGCTTGCTTTCCTCCATCCCTAGTTAGGTTTGACAGAGGTCTATCAATTCTGTCAATCCCTTCAAAAAACCAGTTTTATTTGCTGTACTGATTTTTTTGCACTCTTGTCCTTCCACTACTTTATGTCCACTCTGGTTTCTATTATTTCTACCTTTTTGCTATTGGAGGCATTGTTCTGTTGACTCTGCTCTAGTTGCTGAAGATTTTGGGATTGTGTATCAGTCACGAGTTTCTCTTCCTTTTTCATATGTGCAATATTCACTATTAGACATCCTTTAATAACTGCTTTTGCTGTGTCCCAAATGTTTTGGTATATTGTGCTCTCATTTTCATTAATTTCTAAAAAGAGGGAGGTCTGAATGACCTCTAAGTGTTTGAATTTACTCAGGCTCAACTTGTAGCCCCATTTATGGTCTATTTTTTAATAAGAGCCAGGTGCACTTGAAAAGAAGGTGAATTTTGTTTTTTTGCATTTGGGTGGAGATATCAATTAGGTTGAGTGTCCTAATTGTGGTGTTTAGCTTGGTAGCTTCCTTGCTAAGTTTCTTTCCTGGTGATCTATCTTCCTCTGATAGCCGTATATAAAAGTCACCTACTATAGTTGTTCAATCTGTGATTTCTGTTTCTATCTTTGAAAAATCTGTTTGACAAATTTCACAGGTCTCTAATTGGGAGTGTAAATATTTATTTTTCTCACTGTTTCCTAATCTACTGATCCTTTTAGTATAATATAGTGACCATCATTATCTCTTGTTATGATTCACACCTTGAGATCAATTTTGTCTGAGATTAGAATTGCAACCCCTGCTTCTTTTGGTTGTCACTTGCTTGGCATATTTTCAGTCATCCTTTAATCATTAGCCTAATAGTGTCTGTGAACTGTAGGTGTGTCTCTTGTAGGCAACAGATTATTGAGTAATGTTTTCTGAGCCAGTATGCAAGCCTTTGTCTTTCAATGGATGAATTCAGACCATTAACATTGAGAGTTATTACCACCAACTGTGGATTCATTGTTGCCATCTTGTATCTTTTGTGTTGGGCGTTTTCCTATCTCCCCACATAACATTGTGCTGAGTATATGTGTGCATGTGCTTCACTTTTGTCTTGTTTTCACTGTGGAAGCAATGCTATCTTGGTGGTTGTTTTTGGCACTTCAATGTGGACTTGCGCTATGTGGTGGTCTTCTATTTGTACTTGGTGAATGTTAATCTTCTGACTGGTAAGGATTTTTTAGGATTGTGTACCTTATGACATACTCAATTGAGTTTTTCTTTGTCTTGGAAGACTACTATCCCTCTCTCTATCTTGATAGATTGTTTGGCAGGATAGAGAATTGTTGGATTGGCATTGTTCTCTTTCAACTTTCAGAAGATGTTACTCCACGCTCTTCCTCTTCATGGTATCTGCTGGTAGACCTGGGCATATTCTTACCATTATATGTGAGTGATTTTTTTTTCTCTAGCTGCTCTTATGAATTTTTCTTTTTTCTTAAAGTTGGATGTGGTAGTTATATAATCTGGTGTGCACTTGTGAAGAGGTGAAGTCTAATTTGTCAATCAGGTCTCAGCTTGATGACCTTATCAGGTGGTGCTGTGGAGATAAATAGCTCACTGGAGGCCAGATACACACAGACTCTCTGTTTTGTCTTCCTATTTATAAGACACACAGAGCTTTGTTTATGGAAACCAGAGTCCTGGAGCTGAAGGAGTCACGTAGAGGCCCATATCAGCACTAAGATGGTTCTACCACTACTGGATCAACAATACCTTTCATCCACTGGCCCTTGATCTTCCTGTACTCAGTGTCATTGCATGTGTTGCATGTATTCAAAAAGGCACCTATAGACTGGTAAGCACATGTGGACTGATATCTGAATCACTTGATCTCGACTGGGCTGGATGTTTTCTTAATATACAATTGCTCTTTTATATAAAGCTCTTTCTTCTATACATATGAGTGTCACTGGATTTGCTTCTGTAATCAATCCAGACTAACACATTGGATAACTTATCTATTATGTGCCTTGGTGATTTCTTCCTGGGAATTGATCTAATTGGTGTCCTCTCTGCTTCTTGTATGATCACCTGGTTCTCTTTCATTAAATTGGGAAAGTTTTCTTCCAGAATTCCCTTGCTACTTTAGCTGCTAACTTCTTCATTTTGTCTTGTTCCAGTATTCCTATTATTCAAATATTGTTCCTCTTCATAACATCTGTCATTGATCTCAGGTTTTCTCCCACCTTGTTGATTGTCTTGCTTGACTGTCTCTTCTGTTTGCTGAAATCTGTGTGATTATCCTAGAGGTCACTGGTATGATTCTTTGCCTTTTCTAGTCTGTTTGTGTGGTCTGTTATCTTGCTTTTTGCTTCTATTACCTCACACTTTAACTCTTGTATTTCCCTTTGGTACATGGACAGTGGGCTGGCGGTGGGAGGTTACCAGGTGTGGTAGCTGGGCACCATATGGGGAAAAGGAGGCTGTTCATGGTGGTGAGTGTCAGAGGTGAACTTTAGGGAGAGCCTAGGGGCTCTGGAGTGTGGGGAGGGGATCACCTCTTTGACCTAGGGGGTTCTCTGGATCACTACAGGAGTTAATTCACTTACCTGAATCCCTCACCTAGTCTCCTAATTGGTAAATTTACCTATCGCCATGGAGTTCTAGATGCAAGCTGCTTACCTGGGTGCCATCTTCGCCAGAGTTCTTGAAAGGTCCTTTTTTTGGACAATGATATGATATCATTTCTTTTCAATCTGTCACTCTTGGCATGTTAAACCATACAATTGTCCAATTCAAATGGTTCAATGCCAGTCCATTTTAGCTTACTAATGTCTGCAATACTGACCTTAATCTGTTCCATTTCATTTCTGATGGCATCCAATTTTTCTGGATTCATACATCATAGATTACATGTTAAGATTATTAATGGGATATTTTTAGATTGCTCTGCCCATTGTGATTCATGCTTCACCAGAATATGTAAATATTCTGGAAGCTTTACTAGATCCATATCATTATAGTTAACTCTACTTTCAGGTATCTCTTTTTTTAGTAATATTTTGAGTGTCTCCAATCTGAGGGGCTCATCTCTGGCACTGTACCAGATAATATTCTGGTCCATTTCTTTAACCAATAGATGACCAAATCTTTCATCCTCGTTCGAGGTAGTATGGAAGTTCTACTGAAACTGGTGTACCATGGGTGCCCCTGCTGGCTTCTGAAATACTGGTGATATAGCTTCTAGCATCACAACAACATGCCTGCTACTAAAGTATGATCAGCTGACAGACACACAGGGGAAACTTTCTATTTACAGATAATAAAACCAAGGCCCAGCAGTATAGGTGCTCCACAGGTGGGCAGTTGATCGAATCTGAAGTAACAGATTTGGCCATCTGTCTCTCAGATTAACTAATAGGTAGACTAATTTTGTCCTGCCATTCTCTATGCAATTTTGGAGAGAAGCTTTTTGTACCCTTCTTACCGGATCCCCTTAAGAAACAGAAAACAAAATGAAAACCAAACTATTGTGGATACTACTGCCCTCCTTAGTTTAAACTAGTAAGGTTTTAATTCATACTCACGGAATATTTCTTTTTTTATCAGATATGGTGACTAACTGTCCTTCCCAGAACTGAAGATTTTCTCAGGATTTATGACTCTCAAGGTTTACAAGGATAGACCAAGATATACCAGGACTATAGATCATCCTAGTATTAGGCATTGTACTAGGAAAAAGAAACAAAACAAAACAAATAAACAAACAAAATAAAACAAAAACAACTCATGCTGTTGAGTTGATTTAAAAACTTATAATGACCCCATGTGCTAGAGATTATAACTATTGCCACATGGTTTCCAAGACTGCCATATTGTTCTCCCAAGGCCTTGAGCTGTGAGCATTTCTGTTGGCAACAAAACACTTAACCACACTCCCCCTAGGGTTTCTTGACATCATACTAATACCTCATTTAATTCTCATAATGGTTCCATGAGCAAGCATTCCCATTTCCATTTGACAGAGAAGGAAAACTGAGGTTCAGAGTGGTTCAATGACTTGTCCAAGGAAATGAAAGGATAGGATAAAAAAATGCTTCATGTGTTTAAAACGTAAACTTATGAGCTCTCCACCACAAAGTGGAGCTGCTGTTAACATGTATACAGGGATGATACAGGGAGTAATAATCTTGTGAAATATTTAGTTCAACACACTAAGCTAAATATTAGCTATGATTTACTAGAGGCCACTTTTTTTTGGAGGTCTTACTAATTTGCATGATTGACCCACCAGGAGAAGAAAAGCAGCTGCTTAAAATGCATCATTTGCTGGAATATGATAATGAGTTAGGTAAAACTTAAATTACACAGTCTCAATCCTACTTGGGGGTGGGAGAGATGAGAGATGAACATGATTTTTATTTGTATATCTGGAAAGATGTGAATTCAGTCAATTTTATTAAGATAAAATTTAAACCAGTAGTGATGTGCTACAGTCAAAGGATTATAGGAACAAAATATGATGAAATAATAGTAATTTGATAAATTAGTTTGTTTGCCTATCTTGTACATCTGTACAGGGGTTTGACTCTTTTTAGATTACCTTTCCTTTCTCTTGTTCTGAGAACTATTGATTAATTTATTCCTTCCCTTAGGGAAAAATGAGCTGCACATATAATTAAATGCTAATATTCAAACTTTTTGAGCTTACTACTTTAAAAGATAAAATCTCCAAGTGATGCCAAAACAAAAACAGAAAAAGGTACTCAATGAACATTTCCTATCCAACCCAACCCTAGCCAACCACCATTATTCATGTCCTTTCAGTGGTAATGAATCACAGGCAAGCCAATAAACTGTGTATTCCCACTTCCTCCACACAAATAGTGGCATATGAAGGACATCATTCTGCAGATGGCTTTCCTTTTAAACATAATAACACAACTGAGGGATCTTTATATATCAATACATAATGAGCTTCCTCATACTGCTTTATGGCCACATAATATTCCACAATATGGACACATTCATTATGTCAGGGAGCTTTCAAAAAGTTCTCAAAAAATTGCATTATCTTTTAATTAGATTTCCCTTGAACACCTCGGACCTCACTTGTGTATATTTAAGGATGCCGGTGGCATGGTAGTTATACATTGGGCGACCAGCCAAAAGATTAGCAGTTTGAAACCCAGAGCCACTCCATGGGAGATGGAGGAGGCTTCTCCTCCCAGAAAGAGCTGTACTCTCAGATACCCACAGGGGCAGTTCTAACCTGTCCTGTAGGGTCCCCTATGAATCCAAATGGACTCGATGGCAGTGAGTTTGAGATTTTCTGTTTGGGTATTTATTTAAATGAATGAACTCTCCATTAATAGTAGCTACATTATTTAAACGAGTGTGGTGCAATTGATTACTTTTATATGATCATTCTAGCTAGGGTCTTGTAACTCTCATCAAGTGACTGACTGGGACAATTAAGGTGGTTTTGGCACACCAAGAGGATTGAACATCTTGCCAAGAATGCAAATAAGATGCATAGTACTCTCCCCTTGTGTGTGCAGGGCCATGTAAATAAGGTGCATGAAACCCAGATGAGAGAATTTGTCAGTTTCGCCACTCTGTGAGTCTTAAAACAAGGTGAAAAGGGAGATCTGATGATCACCAAGAAGTGATCGGAGCAGAGGGCAT